>CABFWO010001945.1:77745-113770 GCA_902155825.1 Timema genevievae
AAAGGTTGTGTGGTCGCCCTGTTGGATCTTTCTTGGAGTGGCTTGTAAGGAGGCTTGGACTGGAGACGAGTCTAGTTGGGTGACCGGTTCTGATGTTAAGCTTCTTGGACTGAAGGCCGCTGTTTGTAGGATTCTTTCTTGGAATGGCTTGTAAGGAGGCTTGGACTGGAGACGAGTCTAGTTGGGTGACTGGTTCTGATGTTAAGCTTCTTGGACTGAAGGCCGCTGTTTGTAGGATTCTTTCTTGCTGTTTTCTTATTTCCTCCAGGCAGTAGAGCTTAACTAATACCGCTTCGTCGGGTATCACTGGTGCTTTGGACATGTGGGTGACGTTCTACACTCAAGGTTCTGACCGTTAGATCTCGCGCTAGGTTCCGATCTATTGTGACAGCTTCTCGATGTTGAGTTACCCTCTCCTGGCCGACTAAGTCCTGAGGCCTCCTCCTTCTCCACTTTTATACCTGTCCAGGGACTGGGTTTGAGCTGAAAAGATGGAAGGTCCCAGGGGGTCAACCGAACTAGAAGAAGGGAGGCTCTGGGTTTTTGCCCCTTTATTCAGAGCAAGTACATAAGAAATAACATAATACAATTACTGAAACAAATGTGAAAATATTATTTTGAGTATGCTTATCTTCTTGCCCCACGTCCCCAAAGTTCTCCGTCTCGAGGTTGATAAACGGGTTTGTGTCGATAGACTACCTGGATTTACGGTGTCGGTGGTGCCTGGAAGCCTAGTGGGTAGATGCCCACTTTGGTGTCTCCACCTGCTACTGCTATCGGCTATCCTCGTGTCACCACTATGTATATCAACGGTGCTTAGTGCTATAAATACTTCACTTTCAACAGTTCTAATTGGCATAGAAATATTTTCATTACCTAAGATTAATGTATATCAGACACTAAAAAATGTCAGTTTAAGTCTCACTCACTATTAAAATGTAAGATAACACTGTCACAAATATGACGAAATAAAAAGTTTCACTGTTTATGAACAATGTTAACCTAATCGGAACATGTTGAAAGGGCTAAATGCATATAACAGGGAATCCACACATTTTAATTTGGTACATGTCCAAATATTTCTATGTAGAAGGTTTTTTTTCTTCAGGTGGAATGTATTCCATCATGGATTCCAAGTCTCTCTTCTTTTCCATTGTTATGTTGGGATCTTTGTTAAGAATGCACAGTGTTGCAGCCACAATATCAGTGTAGAATTTACTCTTCTTAAGAATGGGGATCAGCTTCTAGAGTTCTAGGGGATTAATGTTTCTTTAGTACGTACAAGTCCTGGGTGCTCACAATCTACTCGCAGCCATGCAACTTTAGTGATATTCAGTTTTGATGTGTTTACAAGTGCATCTGCTGGGGTTTTCCTTATGCATTTCAACCACTTTGAATGGTTTGGTCCTCTTAGCCGAGGTTATAACAATTTTAAGATCTGAAAGAGTGAGTGTTCCTTCAATGCACGTTTAAGTTTCTCTATAACTGCGAAGTCCTTATCACATTGCAAGAAATTTTGGCCAGACATTAACAATGTGTGGTCATTTGACTTAGAAATTCCTAAGGACACCAAGAAAACATAAAGATCATCATTCAGTTCTTGTACTGTCCGGTACAATTTTCACTCCAGATGATGATGTTTTCTTTGTGTGTTACATCCATGTTCAAGATTTTCAATAAGAATGAAGCTATTTCATTCCCACCACGTCCCACAATGGCTTCATGCCACAGACACATAAAGGAATCATTTGTACATAGAAATCATAACAGCTCAGTTGGCATTTTTAAAACATTTCTGAATGAGTCAAAGAAGGAATAAAAAGTACTTTTTCAAGTCTATACACAAGGTAGTGGCCAGGTTACCAGGGATTTGAGAATCTGCAGAATCTTGTCCTAAGGCATTTGGAGCACTTTAAGCTTTCCTGTGGTGCAACTCGAGAGCAATTTGAGAGGCTCGTTTGTTGGGGAATCCTCGTATTAAACAGTTCAATCGATCACATACCTTGCATGTATCTGTTCTCGGCTTAACCCAGATATGCTTGAATTAATTATTTTTGAATTCTTTGAAACTTTTTCTTTTTAACGGTCCATAATGGTTCTCTTGACTTGACAAATGTGTTAAAATACCTAAAAAATCACTCATATGCAAATAAAGGGGCAACCTATATATAGGACGCCAGGCAAATATATCATACATAAAAGTTAATAACTGAAACTCTAATTATTCTACTGTTTTATTCACTTCATAGCCAAAATAAGCTAAATTCTTTAAATGAAATACAGTGGGCTACCCATTATTATTGTGAGAATAAAAGTATTATGCATACAAACACTTATAGATACAGGAGCATTATTCCGGATATAAATTTCTAGCCCAGATATGAAATCACATGTTTTCACTATATGAAATTTATTATGGTTTTGTGTGATAGGTAATGAAACACTTTGTGTGAAGTCCATCATCACATTTAGTGCATCTTGTTGTACATTTTGCATGGCATACTCGACATCTGGTTTGCTTTACTTGGGGAGAGACAAAATGATCTAAACGATCAAATCGTGAGTCAACTTTTGCACTTTGAGATGGGCGTCCTGCTCGTGAACTGCATCTTTTACCGTAAGTCTCGAGCAAGTTACAAGTGAGTCTTCTTCTGAATGCTAAGTGGTCTAGTTTCCCACCATACATACGATGTAACTGCCAAGAATTTTGTTCTGCACTATCAATGCAGTCACTTATTAGTGGAATGTACCATTTATTCCCTCTTATAGTAATAGCGATACAAGCTCATATTTTGGTCACTCCCGTCAACCCCACCCATATATTTATTGTACTCGTGTATAAGGTAGGGTTGATAAACTTTTACATGTTTCTTTTCCTTCCAAGAAAAAGGAGTAACTTGATGAAGTGGTTGAATACCAGTCACATTGGATGCCACTGTAAACAGTATTGTTGTCGTCCCACTTAGCAACAAACAAGTTCTTCTTTGAGTCACTTCTGAAATCAAACGTACTTTTATCAGTTCTTTTTAGAGTGCTATTGTCTTTCAAGGGGCATTTTGCTATGCGATTTTCATGAATTATACATGTTGCCCTTGTATTTCTGTTTATGAGTTCTTCCAGTAAAGGGAGCCCTCCAAAAAAGTTGTCAAAATATATATGATAAGGAAATGGTCCAACTGATTTCAATATATCACAATACTGTAAAACAATAGATGCCCCTAGACCAAAATCTTTGAAAGCAGTTTGTTGTAATCATGAACTTGTTTCTGATATAGTACATACTATATTTTACATGGATCATCTTTGTTAGCTTTTAGCAGTAACTGACATTTGTAGCAGAAATCGCAGACATCTGTTCGGGGTCGATGGAAGGAAAAGTTGCAAGATTCTCTGAAATATTTATGGTATCTCTTGTAGATCATAATAAGAAAGCGTCCTGTCTTACTTTTAAAAACTCCTGGAAAGAACCAAATAGGGACTTAACAGATAAATTTGGATCTTCAAAATACTTTAATCCTGACTTAGCTAGAGAGTAATGTGACTGTGAATGTGGAATGCTGTGTAAGTGTTCCTTAGCAAGTTCCCACACACTGCAATCTATTTTATGTGGGCGGTTTAAGTGTGTTCCCCTTTTATCAACAAGTGGTAGTCCAGAAATCAATCTATTCTGTACCGTACGTAATTGTTCCTCTGATATCTGTAAAATATTCAGAAGGAAGCTATGACATACACCTACATTCTTTCTGTCATTTGTAAACATTTCAGTATTTCCAGATGTTTTCACGTTACTTTTATGGCTGCACTGACACTGATTTTAGATAAAGTTTCTCCATACAACCTGCTAAGAAGTGATCTTGACTAACTTTGACACCTAAGTCCCAAAACTGTTTGAATTAAAGTTTTTAGATTCACATTGTTTTCCTGTCACAGTCGGATATGCCTCACCTTTATTTCTCTTCATTCTTCTTTCTTCACTCTTCCACTCAGATTTATTTACTAGTTTATTCTTACCAACGTTACTTTCCATAGCGCTCTGATTTATTAATATAATTACATTTAATATATAACAAAAATAATAGACAATGTCTATAAAAGCATGTTAACATTGTTTTGTCACAACATTTACAGCAACTAATCATCCAACATTGTGAAAATTTTAAACAGCGGTTCACCACAAGAAGGGCATACAGCAACACATTTTTGACAGTTTGTGCTGAACTCTATGATGGTCGATACAGAACTTTTTTTGTCACCATATTAAAAAAGATCTCTAAATTCAGAATATGTAATCTCCTCAAAAAGGGTGTGTGGTACCACACACCCTTTTTAGTGTGACGTCCTCAATTCACAAAATAACTATACCATACAAAAACAAATATCACAGTGATTAAAAGAGGGATTACAATTCACAAAAATTGTACAGCGATTGACAGTAGAAATTACAATTAACAAAAATATGGGACTCTAAAAGAAAAAAGTATCACAATGATTATAAATATAGATTACAACTGACCACAATTATTACAGTGAGTACAAACAGAAATTACAATTTACAAAAATAGTACAAATTAAAAAACAACTAATTGTCAGTCTTCATTTAACATTAGTCTAAATTACTGGCTGAGCCTACTTTTTTTTTTCATTTAAAATTTGTCCAGATTTGGAGAAAATTCTTTCACAAGGGACAGATGTAGAAAAAAGTCAAAACCTCTTCAAAAGAACTTGGTAGAGCCCTGGATACACTGCTTTGCGATCATTCCACCAAGTAAGAGGATCGCAAGTTCTCGGTAGTAGGGGTTCTGATAGATATTTATTGAGTTCCACAATGCTGGCAGCTGTGGGATTATTTTCAGCAGTCATTTGTTTGACACACTCATCGAACTCTTCCCAAATACTGCTTTTTGATTCTAGGACCACCTTAGTAACCACTGATGGAACGCTGTTAACACTGGTATTTATTCTGTGGATTTTTGCAACTAAAGCATTATAGGCTTCCCTAAATTTCCCTTCATCTGCAAACCCCTGCCTCTTAAAGCATATATCTAATAAAGTTGATTGTGCTACCAGTTCATTACTTTCCCTATATTTAAATATTTTTTTCCCCCCAAATTTTCTAATAAATATCTACCCATATATTGCACTTCTTCTGGCAGCCCTGGGGCTTCCAAGCAAACCTTCACCCATTTGACCAAAGCTCAAGATAGGACAGTTGTTTTTGACAGTGAAACTGTTTTATCTGAGCTTATCTCCTTAGTTGCTTCATAAAAAACAAATAACATGTCTAGGGAGTGCTTGTTAACGCTCCACTCAAAGGAGGAAATAATTAGGTCATTCCTTAGCTGTCTGACCGCTTTAGTGGACAGCAAAGGTTATTTGTTTTTGAGAACTCTTGTAAACATGTCATATGTCAAGTTCCAACGGGTAATCATGTCTTGTTTTAACTTGAGCTCAGGCAACTTCACCTGTTTTTGGACATTGTTTAAATTTGCTAGAGCATGTGAGCTCTGTTTAAAATACTACATGACACTCTTTACTTTGCCCACAACATTCTTAATAGCCTTAATCCCAGATTGTACAGTCAGATTCAATGTGTGGGCATAGCAAGGAATATGCCGCCAGTGCAACTGGTGGATTGCAGCCACTATGTTTGCGGCACTATCACTGACAATAGCCGGGACTTTGAAATCAATTTCCCATTCCTTCACACTTTTTAACAGCATAATGAAAATATTCACTTCTTTATGCTTTTCACTAAATTCGATGAAACCTAATGAATTGGATCTCATTCTACTGCCCTTGTCCAAAGAATGTGCTGTAATTGCATAAAACCTCTGATTATTTATGGACGTCCAGCCCTCTTTTGTCAAACACACTGCCGATACATGGCTGAGCCGTTCTTTCACTTTTTCTTAGGTGGATTGTTTGTTAGAGCGCTCGCATTAAACTGTTTGTAACAGTCTTTCTGCTAGGAGTTAGATACCTGGGTCACAGTAACTATACCAACTTCCTAAACTTGCTTTCTTCTACCAACCTGAAAGGATGGAACTCTTTCATGATCATTTTTACTAATTGAGTGTCAATTTGTTTATTTTTATGGATCAAGATAAATTTAATAATAATGTGCACATATTTTGGGTTTGGGTGTGATTGGTGATGGGATTTCAGAAGCAGAAGAAGTAGAAGCATCTGGTTGCAAATTCGGCACAATTTCTTTTGTTTCCGGATTGGTGCTTGGTGTTGTAGAAGTCGACGCAGTTTAGTCTTTGTTTGAAGAGCTACTGGAGAAAGTTTGCGATAATGACACCGATGGATGCTTAAGCTTCAAATGTCTAGTTAAGATTCCTGTTGATCCTCCAACCGTGCTCAATATAGCTTGACAATACGTCATTTGGTTTTACTGGTTTTTTCTTGCAAAAAATTGTACCAAATCTCACTTTTTTCCCCCCTCAGCATTTTGTAAATTTGTGAAAAAGACGAAACACTTTAATATTGTCTAGATTTAGAGTGTAGTAAAATATAAGGCCTAATACCCTAAATATCACAAGATTTTTTTTATTTCTACCTCAAAAATATAGGCCTAAGTCATACGTGTTGGTAGCTAGCTCCTAATGATTGCAGGGGTGGGGGGACAGAAAGAACCTATTCTCACTTTAAATTAGAAAATAAAAATAATTCTGTATAAAATAAATAACGCAAATGATATGTCGGAATTAATTGTATAAGTCATATAAAAAGTCAACTTAATTTATTCAACACTGCTTCAAACATAGATTTTCAATTTTCTTAACAAAACGCCCATGGGCTTAGTAATCATACTTAACTATATTTAATTAATGGTAAAATATTTTGCAGAGTTCCCAGCAGTTACTCATTTGAAAGTGTTTTTAATCAAATTTTTGTCTCAGGAACCATTTCCCTCTGAAAGTTGTAGAGTAAATTAAAAGAAATAATTAATGAACTCACCTTTATTACAATAAATTTAAGCTTGGAACAGACACAAACCAAAGTGACTTAAACATTTAAAATTGCAACTGATCCCAGTCATAAGATTGAAACAAACACAAACTGAAAGAATTTTATCATTAAAAACTGTTCTGTAGAGTTTACAAATGAATGAGAGCGACAGAAAAATGTTGACCAAATTGACTTCATTGATCCGTTCAATAAACGAATGACCGATAATGAAATAAGACCCAGTGAACAACTAGCTCTTCGCTCCCTCATTGATACGTTCAATTTAGGAATGAACGAGAATGAGAGAAGAGCGATAAATGAACGGCAGAAACTCAACTGACCTTGATCCATTGTTTGGACAAATGAACGAGAATGAGAGACTGCCATTGAGTTGGTGGACTGCCGAACAAAATACCACTGGCTTGAAGAGGAACATGTGGAAACAATGCGCTGATAACCAAGGCTAGCCGGGCTGAATCGAACATTAAACAAAGCCGCCAAGAGAGTAGACATAAATAGCAAATGAATGACGGCTCATTTAAACCAAGTTCTGGATCTTTCATTCTTTTTATTGTTCCGTTTATATTGACCTGTTCGTTCACCATAACAATCAAGGTGACAGCATGGAACAACCTTTACGTTCTGTGATTCATATACAAGTCCACTCTCTCTCTCTCTCTCCAGACCATACTCATGTGGGCAGGCCACGAAACAACACCGGCTGTGCGAAGAACAGCGTTGTAGAATGTGCCATGACTGACTCATCAAGGGAAGACAGTTGACTTAACGCTATTTTATTTGCAAGAAGTAAATTATCTGGAAACAACCATAGTAAAGACTAGTTTAATATTCCTTTCCTCTATTGAATGCAATATATTTACATAAGTATTTGGAGCTATAAGTCCACTACCTACCTTATGATTAGCATTCATTTCTATGGTTTGTTTTAGATTAACACAATCTAACTTTGACATACATTAACTTACTCTAAACAATAAATTGTTTAAATCAATAATGATAGCTAATTACTTGTAATTACCTCACTATAGGATCAATACTTTCGTGAAGTTCACCATAAACAATATTGAGATTAGAAAGGTATTCCTTAGAAAACTGTTAGGTTAATTTTGAATAATTTGTAACCAACTCTCTCTTCCAAGTTTTTAATACATAATATAAAACAAAACTCATCAACATTTTGGTTCAAATTTTCAATAAATATAATATAAATCAACAAAATCTTTATGGACGAAAACACTTTTGAGAACTCTACCTGCCTCTAGGTTTACTGATATTAAGTCCGTTCATAAAACAATGAATTTCTGTTCGATAAAGTGTACAGATTTTGCTTAATTGTTCAGTGGCTGTTTGCCAATTTTTATCCCATGAATTATTTTCTCTCATTTCCTGTGGTAACTCAACGTTGATTATAAAAGTTACTAAATCAGATAATTTTTCGTTTTTCACAAGAAGATATATAGGTTTCAATTGTGGTTAAACCACACTCATAATTAGTAGAAATTGGTGTTTTATGTAAGAAACTATTCTAAATTGCTTATGCAGCTGTACTTTCAATATAAATACATTTGATCCCTACGATAATACACATTTACAGTAGTACACGGTTTTTTCATTTTACCTTAAAGCATACAAGGTAAAACATATTATTATATTATCTAGAAAAAAGTAAATACAATATATGTGTGAATTATTTAAATACAATACAATACAATACAATACAATACTAATCACAGTAGCCCTCTCAATTACAAATGGAAACCCCCTTTAAAGGTCCTAAATACTCAACCTGGAGTTAACATAATGATCCCACCTTGTTCCATCATCTGGGAGTATTGATCCCCCAATCACTTTTTCTCCCTGCGTTCTTTATTACTCTCCTTCCCATGTGGCATTATATTGAGATTCAGATTTCTAGCTACGCAATATCATATTTTTTTTAGTTAATACATTTTTTGTGAAGGTGCATTTTTTCATTTAAAAGGTTCATATGAACTGAAACTCGAAAATACATATAAATTAAATCTGGAATGTAGTGTGTATATTAAACAAATAAGATAAATTTGCAAAACCTAAACAATCATAACTATAATAATTACAAAATCATAATTCATAAGTAAATGGAAAATGAAAACATGATTATATTACACAACAAATAGTACCAGGCAAATGTAATTAAGTACTAAAGTGATAAATACAAAAACAAACAAAGACAGTTGGTTACATATTTTCATCACATATTAATGTGTATTTTTAAGTACAGTCAACTCTCGATTCTACGACCATTCACGGTTCCCTGGAAAAGGGTCATTATTTTCAAGGGGTCGTTATTGGAATTTTAACCGACTTTGTTTCACCCCCGACACTCATACGCAAAAATTGCATTTTTTTAGACAACACATGAAAAAAATCTATTTCTTAAAGAAGTCCATTATGGAGGCCTGCTTATTCTTAGCGCCAGTTTTCTCAACGAAGTCTTTCACACTATAGAACTAGGACAACAGCTCTTCACAAGCGCCCTGGCGCTTAAGTGCTCTGAGTAGACGTCCCGGGCTTTCAGAACATCTTTCGTTGTGGGGATGTCTTCAGACTCTTCTTCCATTTCTTCCTCCCCCTCTTTGTCGCTGGACTCTTGCTGCTCCCTTATTATATCGGCGTCATCGAGGGTGCCCTAAACTGTGATGTACTCCTCATACGTACAGTCTGGGGCTAATATCCGCCATGTTTCCTCGTCACACGGCCGAGTTAAAGTCAGGGGGTCAGACAAAGGTGCTGTTGATGGGCCAGGCTGTGGTTCCTTGTAGGGGCCTGGCTCAGAATAGCGTCCACTGGTGGTGGGTCGTCTGGTTCTTCGGCACTGGCAGTGGCGGGTAGCACATAGAGTGCAGTCCCTTCGTTGACTGGTAGGACAAAGTGTCCGTGTCGGAAGCAGTTGGCGACTACCGCCGGTCTCACTGGCCTCCAACTGGTGACGATCCCCTTCATGACCCTGAACACGTCCCACTTTTTGACCTCCTTACCCATGTCGAGATTCCACACCATACTCCAAACAAGCATCTCGCGTAACTTCACCTTCACTTGCTGGATTATCCCCCGGTACAGGGGCTGAAGCATGCTGGTGGTGTTCTTTGGCAGAAACACCAGCTCGATGTTCCTAAGTTTGTCGAGAGCAGGATGTGCGGAGCAATTGTCAACGAAGAGCACGATGTCCATCTTCGAATCAAAGCCTTGAAGCAACCTCGTGAACATCCCAGAGGTCATCTATGCCTTCTTATTAAAATCTTAGTCACAAGGCAGGATGTTGCCCTTGAAACCCCGGGGTTTCTTAAACTCCCCGATCACGAATGGCTTCATCTTATCGCTGCCGTCCATGTTAGAGCACAGAAGGGTGGTGAGGCGCTCCTTGCTCCTCTTCGCACCCTTGCATTTATCCTCTTTCACAGCAAGAGTGTGATCTGGCGTGAGGTTGTAGAACATCCCCAACTTGTCAGTGTTGTATACATCTTGAGACTGATAGCGCCTAAGGATGTTTTGGAGCAAGGGTATCTACTCCCTCACCGGTGTTGGGTCAACCGATGTGCTTTCACCGACGACCTTGTGTCTAGATATGTTGTGATGCACTTTGAAACTCTCTAGCCACCCACTTTAGCACCTAGTTTTCTATACCTAACCTCAGGGAAAATTCATCGGCCTTCCTCTGCATCATCGGTTCGTTTATAGACACGTTTTGGGCTCTATGCTGGCTGAACCACTCCAGCATAGCTTGCTCCAGATTCGCGTGCATCGCACCCTTCAAATTTTTGGCCTTTACATTGTGGCCTTCCTTCTGCACTACATTCACACTTTCTTCTCTCATTTTGAGAATCATGAAAAGTGTCGACCTCGGAATGCCATGCCGCCGCGTAATCTCCGTCTTTGTAATCTTCTTCTCATCCACTTCCTGGATGATCTCGTACTTCTTTATGAGCGTCAAGAAGGTCCTCTTTCCACTCATTTCGTCGAATTTATAAGTTCTTATCAAATAAAAAAAATGGCGTGGGTCGTCAAAAATCGTTCACAAAATCAAACCAAAAAGTAATCAAATCGAGAATCTAAATAACAATGGCAAAAACAAGCCTTGCGCGTGATGTAGCGGCAGTCGTTCGTGGGGAAACATTGTCTTGCTTGTGGGAGGGGGTGAACAGAGTCAAGTGCTATTGGCTGGCATTGATAGGGTGGTGTCTATTTTTATACCTGACCTACCCCAGTTACTAGTAATACAGCGCTCACAAAAATAATCGCAAGTGCAACAAACACATTTTACGGTCGATTTCCTTAAAATTTTCGACCTTTTTTTTTTTCACATTTTTCACGGTTCCCCAAAAAAGGGTCGTTACTTCGAGAGGGACGTTATTCCCGGGGTTGTAGAATCGAGAGTTGACTGTAATCAAAAACTCGTCCAATTATTCAAGACAATAAAGGTTAGCTTACAAACTAAGTGTCAGGTAGATAAAACCAATAAAAGGTTTACAAACTATTTACATAAATATTATGCACCACACTCACCAATATTTAATAAAGAAATGGTAAAAATAACCCGTAGAGACTAGAGCTCCAAACATTTATAAGAGTGTGAGTCTGCACTTGGTATATGTATTGATGGTCAGATTTTAAAAACATCTCTTCATCAATCAACTTACAAAATGCAACAATATTTTTTTTTCAATTGCTTCTTGTGGAGTAGTGTTTGCTGCATTTGCAGGGAACTTAATCTCCACTATACCATCCTCTTTAATAAGACCATCAGGGGTTGCACCTAACTATGGTTAATCCTTATCAATCCACAGTCCTATACTTTGTATAGATATATTAAGCCTACATTCCATTTCCTCAATGGCAAAGGATTTTTTTTCTATTCCATACCTAGTCGCTGAAGTACCTGAAAATTCTGAGTAGACCATTCATTACCTGAACTGTTTTAGCATGTACAAGGTGTCGACTGGGTCACTAAAGTCACGAAAAATACTAATTGCAAAATAGGTAACGAAAGTCCCTGAAAAGTCATGCATTTTCAATATTTTGGCCATAAAGTCATGAAAATATTTTTGTTTGAATTTCCTGCGCATCATAACAACACAAACGTGTCGAATGTTGAGCCACCCCTACTACCCATAATACACTGTAATTCTTTTCTTCTCGGTTTCTGAGTTTTTATTTTGTTTTGAAATATTCTTTTTGCAATGAACTTCTTTATATATTATCCTGGACTTTTTGCATAATAGATCTATGTACATTTCGATGTAGTTGTTTTGTATTTAAGGAAGTGACAGCAAGCTTTGTATGACCCTCGTTGGGAATAATTTACTCTTTTACCCCTAATGAGTTTGGCTAAAACTGAATTATACACTGTTGTCGCACACATGAATCAAGCTAGGGGCCTGATGGGCAACTAAACTAACTGCTGACATAAACTTCCTGAACAATCCACACTCCAGTAAATCAGGAATCTAGTTCTTTTGATCATCATTCACCGTCCCATCACAGAAATAGCCTCGCCCCAAGCCCTTTCAATGATCACCAAATACATGATATATGTCTAAAGATTATTTCCTTTTGTACAGTTATTTGCGATCTAAGTAGCCTTTTCCCTTATTTCTTTATATATAAACACTCCCAAGTTTTGACTTTGTCGCATTATCAATCAGACTTCTGGGGTGGTTTCTTAAAAAAGGTCTACGGCGCTCAATTTTCTCAACTGGTGGTAGTGGACCATAAGGCATAGTATCCATCAGCTTCCTATGAACACTGCTATCACCATCACCAATTAGCTGTCCTTTGGTAATTATATAATTAACATTCTGTCAGGCACAGTCTAGTTAGTTTCCGCTCTACGCTCAAACTTGAATGTGCAACTTTACAAAGAGTTATTAAATTTCATCTTTTAACAAACAAACTAATAAATTCCCTTTGAGTCAAAATATATATCCACAAAATATTTCTAACAACTGAAGAAATTCTAGCCAGCTCAGAGAATATCTACAAAGTGGTGTATTTATTAAAAATTGGTTGAATTTACTATTTTACGAATCCTAAGTTCATCTTACCCCCAAATCCAGAATTTATAATTTAAATCCACATTTGAAAAAAAAAAATTTAATCGAGTTAACCCCTTAACTGAGTAATATTTTGCTGTACGTTGAGTATATTTTTCATTTTTAGAAGTGTAAATTAATAATGTATTAGTCAATCAATTACTTACAGAAATTTAATAATAAACAAATAGTTTTTGTTTCTTTTTTTACATATTTAGAAGAGAAAAAATGTGTATATATGAGGTTTGGGTCTTCTTCCTGTCAAATTTGCTATTGTCATTGAAGTGCAAGAATTTGAGAAGGAAATGGAAACACTGCTCAATCATTATTTCTCGAAAGAAGGTGTCAACTGACTTTTCTTGGAAAAAACTTTGAATTGGTTGGTTTCTGAACAATACCTTGCAAAATTATCAAGCCAATAAAACACTTTATTTCAGCAGCATTGGTATCGTCCCACTGATGGTTCTTACTGCAGCTTTTCAACAATCCTTTATTTTGTTTGGTATCAATAGTCTGCTTGGCATACAAATTTGTCTCATTGCCAATGAGTTGTGCCAATTCATAAATAAAGAAATATTCAAAACACTTCCAAGAGGCATAAATACCTGAATTTCCTTCAAAAACAAATCTGGCTCTACGTAAGCCAAACGGCTTCTATTCACTACAGTTTTTATTTTGTTTTAATAATATATCATCTTCTTCTGAGACACTATTATTATCATCAGTCACTTATAATAAAATCCTCATCTCTTTCGCTCTCTTCTGATACAATTAGAATCTGTTTGATGTCTATTTTTCTTAAAACCTTTTTTATTTTCATTGTTACTAACACTACTAGTAGAAGCCATGATGAAAAACACAAATATAAGTATTTACAAACCATGGTTTAAATTGAAAAAGGTTTGCTCATCATATAATATTTAAAAGTAAAAAGTAGTTCAAAATGTTCCCAACAGATGGGGGTAAATGTTAAAATAAATTAAACACTTAGAAGCGGTTGACGCAACAAGCGAATGATATTTGAAATAGCTTGACGCTTATAAACAGTTGACGTGACCTGTGAAAATTGACGCTTGTACTCGGTTCACGCATTTAAAATGTAAGTGGTAAATTATTGATCTGGGGTCTGGTTGTTAAGTTTATCCTAAAATAATGTTGAGGTTGAACCACCAATAATCAGATTCCAGGTATTAGTGTCCCTACCTTAGACCATTTACATATCTGAAATTGCTAGTAAGCTTAGTGTGAGTACAGTACAACAATACTTTTTATATATAAATTAGATGTTCTAAAATAAATGCCAAGTTTCTTTTATTAATAAAATAGCATTTACTTCTAGATAAGACCTTTATAGAGCACAGAAATAAAAATAATGAAATATACTTACAAAAAATGAACATCTAAAATTCAACACTAGTTATACCTCACTTGCATCTGCTATTATTGCCCCAGTTCTGGTAACATGTATTTTGTGGTATTTCTTTATTTTGTGACAAGAAACGAGCAATACATATTGCGGACTCCTTTTTTGTTCAATATTCAACCATACAAGCCTGGGAGAAAAAAAATATCTCAACACTTGCCAAATCAATGTGTATGATCATATAAATGAAAATATGTGCTTGGTAATACAAAAATTACACTCAAAGTATCATATGTTTGAATAAGAATTATATAATGCTTAAATTTAAATAATTTTACAATAATAATGAAACATTAAAATTTATCAAACGCTATTATATATTTTAAGTTACCAAATACTTACTGCTCCAGAAGATGTATTGTAGTTAGTACATGTGCCCATGTGCCACCACTTCTTTAATAAGCTGCACATTGTAAGTATGACACCACCTGCTTCCCTTTCTAGTGCAGCTTCTTCTCTTCCAGCTTCTTCCATTGCTTTCCAAGCTGTGTCATTGTAAACATCAGCTACTTTGGTGTGAACTTTTAGAAATTGTCGGAATGTTAAGAACTGATGTCAACTCCAACTGTGAAAACCCCCCCTCCAATAAATTATTTACCAGACGCTGCCTCCACTTTTAGGCTTAGAGTTTCTGGGCTATTTGTTGATATTTTGACTATTTTGAAACACATTCCACACTTGAATATGAAATTACAATAAACCCCATTCCTATCCTCTTTAATCAACACCATGTAAATAAATGTACAGCTGAATGAATAGTATACACTGCTTTCTTTAATACATTTGAACATGTAGCCTAAATCTTACAACTTCCAATCTAATATGTTTATTTCCTTTTTGGGTAGCTCCTGAGGTTTCAAAAGGCAGTGAATAATATTTATCAGTGATATTCTCCAATTGAGATTTATATCTATTTGTTTGGAGTGGTCAAATTAAAATCGGTTTCTTCTTCGTCCAAGGAAATCTTTAGTTCCCTGCAACATGAAACATTGCCTCATATTGCTAGAAAATATTTAGCCAATGAATAATTACTTAGGAGATTCACAAATATACATTATTAATTGCTTAATTTTCCCACAAGCAACTAACGAAATTTTGTTTAGATTCGTAGTCTTTAAGGTGGTTTTTTTAATCACTAATTAAAAATGTGTTCCACTGTGTATAGTTTATAGTTTTTGATGATACAATTTTAACCCCCAGCTAAGGTTTTGCTGAACATAAATAAAATACGTTACTATTTTGTATTCCAATTGTCAAGATTCTGGCACTTCACTTGCATCCGATTTGCTGTTGGGTAGGACTTGTCATTAATTTCAACCTTTCTGTCAAAATTCAATGTGTTTGTTTGTTCCTCTTGATCCTTTGTAGAAACAACACTAGATATTTCCACAATATTTAATAAAACAGATTAGATTTATTGTAAATAATGTTTAACACATCAAATATTTGTCTATATAAGTTTAACGAAAACAGAAAAGTCTTAACCAAGTGCTAATCTTTTATCAAACAAACCGCTGCCTCAGTGCAAGACTGCAACATCTCCAAATTAATTGTTTTGAGATATTGACAAAACAAAATTAAAATAATTACCACAAGTAGGATTAGACATATATAATTATAGATTTTTTTCATGATAGAATATAAGTGTGATTTAAATTGTAATGGCGTTTTTAACAACTAAGAGTAATTTTTAATATGGGTTTAGGCCTTTTTTAAGTTAGTGTAGTGTTGAATTCGATTTCTTATCAAGTTTTAGTGCATTATCTTGGGTTGTAGCAGTTTATATCTGAAAAAAAATCAAAGAATACATCATATAATCATAAAATGTCCTATTTTTTATAATAGGAACAGCATAATAATTCTGGTTACAAAAAGGATTAATTTATAAAACATAATGAAATAGTAAATTTAACTACTTCTCTCAAAAAATTTGCCAAAACATTAAGCTTTTATAAAAATATATGTTTATCTAAAATAATGTACTTTCATAAACAAACAAAAAGCTTAAGTAGGTAACTGCACTGTGAGTACAGCAAAAACAAAAAATAAATATGACAATAAATTTAGCTAGTGTCTGTCAAATAATTGAACCACTAGAACAAGAAACATTTCTCAAAACATAAATAATTTTCACTTATAACTTTTCATAAACAGTATTAATAATGATTTTATTAATTTTATCAACAAGACTCTTTGCTGGAGCTATTTAAATCAAATCACTATCTCAGTTTTTAATCTGAACCACCACTTTCAATTACCTCATCCTCTCAATTACATTTTTCATCACCATTTAAATGTTTGTAAAACTCCCAATGCACCCTTGGAATAATACGAGCTTCACACAAAGCTATTAAATCTTTCTTTTTAATTTGAGATATTTTAGGAGCTTCAGAATATGCTGGTGGCATCAGCTGACTCACATGTTGTTGGCGGCCTCTGCTTTCCTCTTACTTTCAACACTTTCCATCCAGGCTGCTCATATGATGGTTTATAGAAAATAATAAAAGGAGTCATTTTTTCCACGCGACATATATACATCATGCCACAATACTTTTTCTTTGTCTTCATTTGTTGAAAAGTTCTTCCCTATTGAAGTAGCTAAATATTTCAAATTAAAAAAATCACGATTGTGAAGTTCTATTATGTTGAAAGGGGTACCTGCTCTTTTTGACATTTGAATCAGTGTAGTCCATTGTGAAGGATGTACAACAGGTCCTATGTTAAGCATTAGTTTCTTTTTCATTGAGTGATTGCATGGGATCACCTTCATTTTGTGTGTGGCCAATGACCAAATACTTGTGGGTAATTGAATTTATATTAATATTTTGGACTCAATATAGGTAAATCGAAAACAAAAACTGGTCTTTATTCTGTCCGGCAATATTATCATAGTAGAAAATTATGTCTTGTTCAAGATCACTAGCCTCTTCCTTAAGAAAATTGTAAGTGCAGCAACCAATTTCATTGGCACCACGTTTACCAATACCTTCATGCCAAAAGAAAGAATAGCCCTTTTTATTGCAAATGTTGTATACTGTGAAGCTAAGGCGCGGATTCAGGGTAAGGGGGGGGGGTCAAAGGGTCATTTGACACCCTGTGAAAGTTAGACAGTTAATACAAAAAACAGAATGAAAGTCCAAATTTTAGAAAGAAAATTCAACAAAGACAAATAATACAATTTCAAAGTGATTTTTTTACCCTGGATATTGGTTGCAATAGAGCACCGCCATCAATAACATAATGCACTGTATTATTTTGAACGTCGGCAGAATTTGTTATTTCCGTATTTGCTTCGCTAGTTTGAACTTTGTAGCCTCTCTTATCAGTCTCTGAGAATCAAAGAGTGCTGCAGGACACGTGCAAAGCTCATATGCCCCACTTTTAGAGAATCATTTCCAAAATGCACTGTGTACTTCGAATACAAAGTCTTCACATGCTTTATATGCAGTCACTGTTTAGCCTGTTGTATCTTCCAGAATTTCATTCCCAATAACTTTTGCTTGACCAACATTACATTTGTCATCATCACTCACACCACTAACTATATTCAGCAGGATGTTATCATGACCAAAAACAAGTGTTCTGGTAAACCCTGTATATTTTTATGTCTTTTCTCTGTCCCTCTTATTTTGAGCACTTGACACTATCACATGATGTTCACTAGTCACTTGGGAAGTCCATGCATTGCCGAGTTCATATGTGAACAGATGGGACTTGACATTACCTACAAAATTCGTTGTGGTTCTGTCATACCTTGACCACGCATTAAGCCACCACTTCCTTTTAAACTTTTCATTAGAGATCGCTCAATGACTAGATCTGTAGATAAACCACCCCAGAATCAGTTACTTCGTCTAACCACATGAATTCCATATCAATATATGTATGTTTAATTTATTTATTTTAACGATTGTTAGCGTTTTAATTGAAAATGACAAACTAATTTTATTTTTACCGACAGCCTGGGCTTTTGCTATTTCCATCGATGCATAATACATGCACTTAGGCTACACAGTTTCTGCATTTTAACTCAAATGATCAAAATATATGTATATAAAGATTTAATATTAATACAGTATACAGTAGAACCTCATTATAACGGACCCTCTTATAATGGACAGTTAAAAAATTGTTATAATAATGATGAGTTTTACATTTCCAGGCAAGTGATTAAATATCGATTGTTATTTTGTTTTGTGTAAACATGGATGCGCTGCATGACTCATACCACTCACCAGCCAGCCGGCCAGACGAGTCATTGTCTGAAATTCCTTGAATTGCCACGCGACGCCAGTACCTGCAACCAGTTCTGTTTTGTTCAGTATTCGTCAGTTATTGGTCACATGCGCACACTTATCAGTTTTTATTAACCAACCTTTGAATCATGTCGTTAATTAACCCTAGTGTAGGACAGAAACGTAAACGTAAAATTGTTAGTCTTCACGATAAACTGTCAGTGATAGAAAAACTTGAGAAAGGAGTTTCAGTGTCTAGCATTTGTGCTGAGTACAGAATAACCAAACAAACTGTGTCTGATATTAAAAAGTCGAAAAGTGACATTCGTAACTTTGTTCTTAAGTTTAATGTAGAGAAAGAAGAGTGAAGTTAAACGTATGCGGATTCCTACTCTTGTTACACTGGATGAAGCACTCTTCAATGGTTTTCTCAGCTTCGTTCATCTGGGCAAGCTGTTTGAGGAATAGAAATTCAAGCAGCTGCTGAAAAACTGTCCAAACAGATGGGACTTAAACAATTTAAAGCTAGCTCTGGTTGGTTGTTTGGATTTCGTCGACGCCACATCATTTTAAACAAGAAAATTTGTGGGGAAATTCTGAATACAGATTTTGAAGCTGTTGATCCATTTAGAAAAAAACTGAATGATGTGATTAAAAATGAGAGCCAATGAGCCAAATTTATAATTTTGATGAGACTGATTTGTTTTGGAGAAATCCACCTGAAAATACACAAGCTTCAAAAGCCGAGAAAACTACACCTGCAGAAAAATAAGCAAGGAGCGTATGTCAGCTTTGCTGTGTGTGAATGCAGATGGTAGCCTTTTGCTTAAAACAGTTATCGTTGGTAAAAGCAAAAATCATAGGGCACTAAAAAATGTGATGGACAATCTTCCAGTTCACTATTATAGTTCTCGCAATGCGTGATTTACAACTGAAATAACAAATTATTGGTTTCATATAAAGACTGTATCAACGATTAAACAACACTAGATTGAACATTTAAAAGTTCCAGAAAATGAAGTAAAGGCCCTGGTTCTTTTAGATAAAGCACCAACAAACACACCCTGATGAGAACAAACTCTGCAGATGTTCCTGCCACCCAACACAGCATCCGTGTTCCAGCCCATAGATCAAGGTGTGATCTACACCGCAAAGCGGCTGTATGGAAGGAAATTTCTTGGTGAAATCCTAGAGGTTGAAGAGCCATCCGCTGATGAAGAAGATAGGAGGGGACAACAGACTCTTCAAAATTTAAAGTCATACAACATTCGATCCACTATTTATAACTTTGCTGATGCCATGAAATAAATGACTTTGGCAAGGGCAGGGAAAAAGCTTTTGGATAATGAAGAAACAACTCCAGAAGTAGAAAATTGTGAGACAGAAGACTACCGTGACACTCTGCAGAGAGGAGAGGAATCTGTTTCGTTGGATGATGTGGAGGCCTGGTTTTAAACAGACGAAGACGACTCTGGCTTCCAGATTTTGACTGAAAAAGAAATTGTCGCCAGTGTAACTGAAGAAGCAGAATCTTTGGAGGAGGAGGAAGAGGTAGGAGACACTCCTCAGCCTACAATTAAGGTGAGCGAAGTGAAAGACTGTTTAAATTTCGTTAGTCAATCTGTTGAGCAATCGGCAACGGCAAATGAAAATGTGTTTGCATATTACGAACTCTTAGGGCACCTCCAGCATTTATTAACTGAATAAATAAACAGCAAACAAACCCAGTAGAAAATAAACTATTTTTTCAAACCAATTAATATAAGCAATCAACATGAACCAATACCTACTTGTTCTAAAGATTAATGCAGTGTATACTTACACATCTTTTTCACTAACATTTTCTTATCCTCTTTTCTACTATACCAAAGTCCCGGTCACAAGGCAAATAGCTATGTCCAGTGGTCAAAAATGTACGTTCTATAGAATCATAGATGTCCTTCACAACTAAATATAAAATCACTGTCAGCAGCATGTGGTTTTTATTTTGGCCCACGCATTTGTTACACCAAACCTCGATTTGCTTCTTGGTGTAATTTGATTAACTTTAAAGAATATATTTTATTTCTACCTCTAGAAGCAATATCTTAGTGCTACATGCACATAAAACTATCACCAGTATCACCCAAATTAATGCAAAAGTTATAGTTTAAAAGTTGTCTTGAAGAGAACATATTACTTTGAGTCAGAGTTGGACAGAAAATGACTTGTTGTAAGTCTATTTAAATACAGCATGTTTCACTAGAAGGCGATTGGGAGTCATGTATACTCTTATTTAGTAATCCAAGTGCTTTTTGGGCCTTGCGATAGTGCAATGTTAGTTGTGTTAGCATGGAAAACTGCTCTGCAGTAGTGCTTGCTGCCTTAATTCTAGCATTGAACTGCTCACACACTCGGCAAGTTTTGGAAAGTTTTTACGAAACACCCTTTGGTAAAAACTTAGAGCTATGTCTATGTTTAGATACTTAACTTAAATGCTTGATACATACGAGATAAGTTCAGGTCAGTACTTAGGTATTCTCTAGTTGTTCTACTTCTTCCATAATGGCTTTCTTCTTTTGGGAAAGAATAACAATAGAGAAGTTTACTATTGTTTTTGGCTATTTTCCGTAGTTTCTCGGGGCGGGTAGTATGATTGTTCAGGCGAATTGGTTGAGAAGGACAACGTTATAACCTTACATCTTTGTAATGTTACACTTGCATAGGCAGGTCACAGCACTGAAAAGTCTTCTTTCGGTGTGTGCAGTCAGGTCTACGAGGTAGTGATTTTGGTTTACATCTGCAACACACACACACAAAGTTCTAAATGCTGAAGGTCTAAATAATGAAGGTTATTTCTGCTTACCTTTCCGCTTTCAGCTTCTCTTTACGCCAGGAAGTTTTGTCACGTTTCTTTCTTCTCCCTCTTCCTTCAGCTATGAGAACTGTATTTTCACCATCCATCGCATATTACTTATTCAAACTATTAATAATAATAGTATGGATGCAAATTATATAGTGAAAACGATAAACAAAGAAAGTGAATAATATTGGCATCAGGCACAGCTGATCATTTTGGTTCACTTGTTCTATTTACCATTTAACAATGTTGCCAACATTTTAAAATGTTATTTCCACAAGCTCACATGTATTTTATTCGACTATAACATGTCATTCTAAAATAAAACATAATTGTGGGATGAAGACAATTTTGAAAAACATTATCTGACATGTTATGCAGTACTATTGGATTAGGTAAGTTTTGAAAAGAAAAATAGCAAATTGATATTGAGGATGATGTGAGTTTTGTAACCAAACTATATGAGGATAAGGCAAGTTCTGGAAACAACACATGTTTTCAACATGTAAAAATAAATGGATGTAGTAGGTTAAGGAGCAAAATAATATCGGAATCGGATGCAGTACCACCAAAAGAACAAGATTCAAGTGTCAACTTAATTTTTCAATTTATGGATAAGATGAGTTTTGGAACTCACCCCCTCATATATAATAATATATCACAGACTTACAGTGGTAAAGTTTTTCCTAGTTTATTATTTCCTTTTGATGTTGTATCCGTCTTTCCCTGTTCTTTGTGTGATTTATTTAAAGCTTTCCTTTTTCATTTACTCGCTGTGATATTACTTTCATTCATTTTTTAAGATAATAATTCAAAAACAGTATGTACACAGTCATAAAACTTTCTCCTAGCAACACAAACACTGCTACATAAACAATTGAAAAAGGTTTTGGCACTTGTATCCTTCTCTACGGACACAGCTGATGGAGTTGTATCTTACACCATCTAGTGAGCTTTGTATCAACTACATAGTCAACTTCTCGGACTCGTATCTCATACCAGTGCATAGGCATGAGGACATATATCCATTTCCATGAAAAAAGTGAAAATTATTATTTTTGGAACTTATACCCTTATACGCCTGCCCACGTCTGCTCTTCAATTAGTTCACTTGTTGCTAACCTAACCGAACCGCCTTAACTATACATGAGTCTTCCACTCTTGGATAAAACACAGAATAATGTTCATTCTTAGGCTACTGAATTAGTTTAAAGAATCTGTATTTAATGGAAAAGATTTAATTTATTTATATTTTTAATTTTCTTTGTTGCTACTGGCTTCCACTACTTCCCCACAAGCGTATCACAAAGTATTCTCTCTGCTGTAACAGTAACCGTGATTGTCTCTACTAAGCAAGGATTCAACATTTGTAGTCATTGGTACTGGCTGATTAGCAAGGTTCTTCTGCTGCTGGTACTATGGGTGGTAGCTGGCGGTCTTGTAATGTTGGGACTGATGGTGGCTCAGGCAAACTTCTCACTGTCAATTACCTAGGTAGTGGTAAGATGTGCTGGTTGACCTTGCTAGACCAATATTTGATCTTACCCCCCGCGGGACAGGATTTAGAATAGACCAACTAACCCCTTCTTGTTGTAAGAGGCGACATAAAGGGGAAGCTTCTGTGCAGGACGTACCTCATGCAGGACAGACCTATCCTATATCCTTCCTTTCGTCTCCTTTTTTTCTTCCTGCCATTTCTCTCCCCTTCTTCTCCCTTCTCTTACTTTTCTTACTTCTTTCTTCCCTTCCCCCTGCCGTTCAGTCCTGCACGGAAGCTTTTGGCTTCTTCATTGACGAGCTTGGCATCTAACACGGCTTTCCTTGTACAATTATTGGATACCACTGCTTTGAGCTCCTGAGTGAAAGTGCGCCGGTTGTAATATCTTAGTAGAAGGGCCTTAGGGATGACAATAACCAGGTACCCTACTTTTAGAAAAGACCGGTTGCGTTCACGAGGGTCCGGACGTAAAATTGGCACTTTCCTACACCCACTTGCTGCGACGACCTCTCTCCTGGCGATGCCCTATGCGAAGGTTGTCATGTCTAGCGTCGTGTGAGGCTCTCCGTCAGGAGGATTAACAGGGTCTCATGTGATAGTACCAACTTGGATCACCCTGGGTCTACGATCAGAGTATTGTGCAGGTTGTCCCCAACATAAGGCATGGCCGACTCCCTTGTCGTAGCTGACAACTTACTGTCCGCTGGACCGTACTGCCAAACCCTGCTGGCAACTCACTGGGCCGTATTAATGATAAGAGGCGGAAACGGGTAAGGCCGTCCAGCCCTTTAATGGAAAATGTCCAGGAAGTGGTGAGGCCCCAGCCCCGCTTCCTGGTGATGTCTCGAGTAGAGGAAAGTGAAGACCTCAAACGTGTGAGCCCATTTATCCTCAAAAGAGTGATGTTATCGGTTTTCAACACGTGTGGGATAGTCCTGCCAAAGGCTATCCCTACATCCCCAGGTCGAGTCTTTCCCTGGAATATACGCCTCTCAATGCCATTTTGATCTTGCCAAGTTCCCTAAAGTGACCACCCCATACTTTGTATATGAGAAGACCTCTAATGAGCTCCTCTCCCTGATGTCATTTTTTAGTAGTCTAAATTTGTACCGAGAATCGACAATTTCTGGTAACAAGCATTCCTTGTAAAACCTGAAAAATAAAAACAAATTTTACGTTTCAAACTCAAAAATCCTATTCCACTTATTTAGTATCTGTTGGATTTTTTATTTTTTTTACTAACGCCCACTTTCCCTTCCAAGGTGCGTTGAGAATGTTATTTGGGATCATGCTTATATGTAAGTTATTCTAACTTAATTCATGCCACAGTTATAGTTATAATTACCAAGCTTAATAATTTTGAGGTGATAAGGGGATTACTACACTCTATAAGTAGCCTATATAAAATAATAAAACTCAAACAATACTTGGTTTTTTTTGTAATTCTTTTATTTTACTTTCATTGTTTAACTCTTAACCTTATAGCTAAATATTAAATATCAAATAATACCTACTACAAACTTTTTTCCCTATTTTAAATAAGACATTAATGACTAACATATTAGTCATAAGCTACTGTGAGAGATATATTGCTTTTCAGTACAGTAGCCATACCTTTCAAGCTTGTGACACATTTTCTCCTGTCGTCATCTCGTTCAATTTTCTCAATACTAAGCCATTTTTTCGTGTAAACTATAAAATAACAAAATCTTATTTTAGTGACATGTAGCTGTCCTTGAACTTGAAAGAAATAATTGTGATTTTTCTTTAAAATCAATTTGCCGTCAACATAATCACATAATCCAATCTGAAAGAGAAAAGATAGATTTTAGATTATTTATATGTAAACTTGTGCTTTAGCACAGCATTCTTCAACCTTTTTAGAGCTGCGAACCTGCCTTATATTTCACAGACCAGTTGACGACAAACACAGAAATAAAAACTAATGTACATCTGCATAGTATTTTATTTATTAAATCTAATGTTGTAAAATTACCATTTTTAGTTAGTGCGACATCTGCTGCTGCTTCTTTGTTAGCAAATTTGATATACGTGGCTGCAGCATTGTTTCAGAGAGACGAAGCACTGCATTAACATCCATTCGATTTCTTTGTTTGGTTTTTATTACTGACATAGTTAAAAAAAAGTATTTTCACACAAATAGGAAGTCGAAAAAACGACCAACAATTTTATAGCTTTATAACACTGAGATGGATATTATTTTTCTAGTGATATTCAAAATTGAGACAATGATTGCATTTTATGTCTGGACACCAGAGTGACATCAGAAGACAACTCAATCAGCTTTTCTTTTTCACGAGGATCAAGTTCACATGATTTTATATCTTCCAAGATGGGATTATTAATCCAGAGGTTACCTTTACGAGTATCCTCATTTTCAGGGAAATAATTATTAAAGTTTTCAGCTAACGCCCTTAAATGTTGACTTATTATGTTGAATATGACTTTCTGGTTGACATCAGCAGCAATCAAAAATTCTTCCAAAAGTGGAAACATTTCTATATCTTCCTCTTGTATGCGACTATCCCAAAGAGCCAGCTTCTTTTTGAAGGCATCCATTTTATTTCTCAGTGTTACAATATTTGTACAAGACCCCTGAAGAGAAATATTAAGTTCACTAAGAAGGCTAAATATGTCCGCCATATACACAAGATTAGCCATCCATTCCTCACTCAACAAAGGATCTACTAGGTCAGATTTTCGTTTTTGCAGAAACTGCTTTACTTCCCTCATTTCGAAAAGGCGTGCAAGAACCCTTTCTCTCGATAACCACCTCACTTCTGCGTGAAGGAGATGTTGGTGGTTTGAGTCCATACGCTCATACAGTGTCGTGAACAGCCTGGAGTTCGTAGCTCGACTACGAATTTCATTAATGATCTTCACCGCGTCATTCATCACAGTGTTTAGTTCAGAAGAAAAGCTTCTTTGAAGCTAGATGCTCTCGGTGAATCATACAGTGAGTGGACAAAACTTCTGGGTGCGCAACTTCCTTTATTTTCGCAACTACTCCTGAGCGACGTCCAGTCATGCTCGCAGTAACATCTGTACACTCTCCAACACGTTTGCTCCAGTCTTAGCCCTGCGCTTGAAAATACACATCAACTGCATTAAATATATCTGAACTAGTGGTCCGTCCAGGTAAGTCAAGCCAACAAAGAAGTTCTTCCCTTAAGTCTTCATCTTCACTAAACCTCACGAAGCAAAGTTGGATAGAATGGTTACTCACGTCAGTTGATTTATCAAGTTGAATCGCGAAACATTTAGATTTCTTCATCCCCTCTACAACTTGCTTTTCAATATCGGTGGCCATATCAACAATTCTCCTCTGAATGGTGGTGTCTGAAAGTGGTACAGCCTCTAGTTTTTTAGAGGTTTAAGGACCCAAAATTTCTCATACGACATCTAAGATGCAGGGCTTTACTAACTCCTCACCAATAGTAAATGTTTTTTTCATTTTAGCAATTCGAAGAGCAACTAAATAAGACGCTTGAAGCAGCGACTTGTCACTAGTCTTCATCATTTTCATCTGACGTTTCTGAATGTTCATTTGGTCAAGTAATCTTTGAAAAAAGTCCAGTGGCTTATCACTAAAATCTCTATACTTCTAATGCAAATGACGAGAAAGTTTGAAAGGTTTCATAGCGTCATTTGACAGAATTTCGGAACATACTACACACAAAGGCCGTGGCTATAGTTCACTGCCAGGGGCTACAGTGAAACCAAGCTTTAAATATTCCCTATCGTAATGCCTAACAAAGTTTCCTTTTCTCTTTTTGGTTTGTATTGCACATTCTGAAGTATCAACATATTTATTTTTCTTTGTTATCTTCTAGACTTGAAGCACTAGTACTTGGCATACTTTCAGTACCATCACTATTTTTCTTCTTAATATTGTCCTTGCCTCTACTAACGAAGGTTAAAAGGTTTAGCTGTTTGAAAAGCTGTTTGTCCGTTAAAAAATTCAGTGGTGGGGGAAGCAAGCAGACATTATACTCGTTGCTGCGTGTAGCGTCCCACTAGCCCCGCAACAATGTAGTTTCCAAATCATGTAGTGGCTACATGATCCTGGTAAAATGTTTCACGCGGCCCACCGGTTAAAAAACACTGCTTTAGCCCATGGGCTAACATCATGAGGCTAAAGAATTTAAATTCATAAATTAATGCAATCATAACTTAATTGCATGTATAGAATATTAGAAACATTACAGGTGTCCATGAATAATGAATATCCTCCGTGATTATAAACATACATAGTGTTACTATCAATGGACATGAAATAGGTGTCATCAGAAAGAACAACTCATACACTCTCGTTCTTAATTTATAAATTCTGTGAGTGCCTCTCGTGTCACATGCAGGGTAGCCACGCACCTGGAAAACAGGGAAAATACAGGGAATTTGTTCATGTCTAGAAAAAACCGGGAAAACACAGGGAATTTCACCTAAAAGCTAGAATTTACTGGAATTTGTTAGTGAATTTGGGCAAGCTCAAAATAGTAGGAATAATATAGACTAAAATTTGTAAAGAGAGAACTGAGCAGTCTGATTGGAACACGTCTTGTTTATGATGATTATGCTTACGTACACCTCATTAGCTTGAGACAAGTCCTGAGCGCAGCCGAGACGACTCATTCGGAAAATTCCGCACCTTTTCGGCTTCCTCCACTCACCCCCACCAATACCACAAACTTTTCGTTTCCTCCACCCCAATCCTCCAACTTTGGCACGTGTTTCTGCTGCCAGTTGAATGAATTCATTCTCTGGATTTTGGTGTTATTTGTCTTTTTAAAAACGATGACTTCTGTCGAAAGAGTTAAGTATCCCAGATATTAGTGTTTATGTAGCATGATGTTTTAAGACTACCCTACCTATCTTGCCATTTTGGCTATTTTTAATTTTTTAGAATTTGCGCCAAGGTGTCAATATTGTCTGTTTAAATCTTTATGGGTTTTAACCTGTTTACTACAGTCAACTCCCAATTTAGCGAAGGTGGGTTTACCTGGTTGCTGCCATGGTCAGGATAAAAAAATTGAGTATACTGTAAAGTGAAAAGTTTATGAAAATATTACCTCCAGCGTGCTAGTTTGTCATAAAATTAGAATGGTTGTAAAAATGACCGATTGTGTTTGTGTCCGCGCATAGCTACTTTACCTCTCCTACCCCCTGTGAAATGGACTAGCCCACTTCTACCAACCTTCTCTCCAAAGTCTCACAGTTCTTTGTTCTCAGATCTTTCCAGTTCAGTTCAGTGATAAGTATATGGGATACTTCTAAAATATCAATATTTGAGTATGAAAAAAATAAACAAGAAGTAGATCAATATTTCCCAGTATCGATACTTTCATTTAGCGATAGAAAAATAATGACAATAATAAGAAAAGATGAATAAATTTAATAAAAGATCGGGAAAATAAAGGAAGTAAAAGGAGAAAAGTAGGTAAATTAAAATCCTTCGATACCGGGTAAAAATTACTGATATTAGTAAAATATCAAAAGCTTGTTATCGAAAGAAAAGTATCGATACTGGTATCGTATCATTCCTAGTGCTAGTTTAGTGTCTCATAAAAGTGTAAGACATTAAAACTATTTTGAACTCAAAACTTTATATCTAGATATGACCATACCTCAGGCCTTTTTTTATTTTGACCCTAACCCTCAAATTAAAGGTAGTTTACTGCTAAGTGATTTTTTTTTAATTCCATATTTTTCAAAAATGGCTCAAAGATTTTGATTAAAATAAATATATATGGACTAATTGACCTCCCAAATAACACCAAATATATGTTTTTTCGGTAAAAAAAATCGTTGAGGGCTAGTTTACTGATGAGTGATTTTTTTCAAAAACTTGAAATATTTTAAAATGAGCTTTAACGATTTGGTTCGAAATTGGTATATTGGGCCTTAGGCCTAATAATTGTGTTTGTGGTAAAAAGTTGTTTAAAGGTATTTTACTGATTGATTTTTCAATAATAGTTATTATGATAAATTTATGTATTATTGTGTCGTATAGTTTATTAATCAAGTACTTAATGTATTTGGTAGTTTTCAATGGGTTTGCAGATTTACCATGGAAATTGATATAAAGGGGTTTATTAGCCCTTCATTACCCCGCTAAATTGAGAGTGGACTATGTTATTTTTTTATATTCATTACAATATGGTAGGGATGAGGATGGCAGTTTATTAGAGGAAATGCACCTGAATGAGCGACAAAAATCCCATGTTAATTTTATTATTGTAAATTATTATTCATGATTTGTGTGGGCTACTTAGTCTATACATTACATATACAATAATTAAGATTGGTTAAAATATTTTTTAAATCAAGTAATACATTCTTTTACAAAAAATTAGATAGGCCCCTATCACATTTAAAATCAAAATGGTATTTCCACCTTTTTCCTTCTTTCATTCCATTTAGGGCATACAGCAACTATAATAAATTTTTCCTTCTAGAAAATGTATGTCATTCATTTCTCATCTTTTTACAAATAATTCTTAAACATGTGTTTATCTTGCACAATAAAAGATGCCTCCAATGACAAATTACCACTCTTCATTTCTAAAATTTCCTCTAAAACCAAATTTAATGCCTCTATAATTATATTTATAATCTATTAGGTGTCTGGAAAAATGAAAATTTCCTCTGGAAAACACAGGGAATTTTGTAATAAGAAAATAGTGGCAACCCTGCACATGGCATACATATAGATGATATTTCCACCCACGCCACACACACTCCAGAATATCAAACTTTTAAATCACCACAATCACTATTATATTATATCCATTTTACATGTATTAAGTCTTTGGTTATACCTTTCCGCTTGCTGCAGCGCTTGAAAGATTCTCCAAATCGGATAGTCATGGGACACTTGATTTCAACAATTTCGTCACCAACAAGGGGGCCATCTGAAATAATAAAATAATATTTGATATACACTTAATATGATTTTTCATATACACAAATTTGGTGCTAATATTTTTTGCAATTATAATTCAGATTTTTTATTACTTCACTATATTTACCTGGACTAGCTGCAAGAAAAGGTTGGTCCTGGTCCACAAAGAGTCCACAATTAGTCACATCTATGTTCATTTGTAATTGCAGCATAGATTTTTCAAATGGCTCATTATCTATGCCATATTGCATGGCTTTTGTGCCTACAGAGCAATATAATAATGCATGGACTGTGTTTTTCCTTGATGTCGCTGAGTTTAAATGGCATATATTTCCAAAATTTGAAGCGGTAAGTCTTTTTATTCTTTCAATTTTCCATTTAGAGAAACTCTCTGCTCCACAGTGTCTCGTTCCAATTGGTTCATCTGGACTTTGGTAAGAGAAAGATTGTTTATGAACGATCTCGTGTTTTTTACTAGCTTTCCATTATAAGGGGGTATTCCTCGTCCAGTAAACCGTAGTCTTGGTCAGGCCCACATGACACCTTCCTCTTAACAGAAGGGTTTCTTCCTTTCATCGTGAATTCTAGGCACCTTTTACTTACACATTTCAATGCTTGACACTTTCTCTTCACATACTGCTTTGTGAAATAACCTGGAATTAAAATTAGAGATGTATCAGAATCAGTAGAAAATCACTCACTAAACACAACATTTAGAAAAAAGAATGTTAAATAATATATATATTCTATGATGATACGTATTAAAACATAGCTTATACCTGGGCTTTTGTCATCCATCATTGTTTTGTGTATCATTCTTAGATATTGTCCTGATGTATTATGAGAAACAACAGATGCCTCACACCTTGTTGTGTACGAGCCCCTCAGAGAATAGTTGTACACTACACTGTTGAACTGCTCACAGGAATTGTTGGTGACTTTCAAAATTAAACTTGATGCTAAGCGAGATACTCGCTGCACAGCAATAAGTATCTCATCCAAAATCTTACAGCTTTGCATTTTAGGTACGAGGTTTTCCTCTGTTTATTTAGTACCAGTACAAAAGTATCCCCTTTGGGCGCACTTGTCAAGCTGTTCAAAGACATGGTATGGACCATTTTCGATATTCCTCTTGAGCTCATTAATCCTAACAGATAGGGGTTCTTTCTGTTTTTTTTCGATAGTCAATTGCCTTGGTTAATTCTGATCTCAATCATACTAGTGAATTTTTCAATTGATTCATAATCTGAACTGGATAACCAGCTTTTGTTTGTTTTGAAATATCAGAGATTTTGTTAAAATAGTTCCTCAACACATGATTTGTGCACTTGATTTTTTCGACCGCCATTTTTGAGCCATAGGGAAGGATTTCTCCTAATTGCTTTGTGACACTACTGTTGCCGTCCCCTAAATCAATGTGAAATATTAACATAAATATACATGCTAAGCTGTCAAATTGGTTTCCTGTTGTCAAGATATAAAAAAACAAAAAGTTGAGAATTTTTTTTTTCCTTGAAATAATATTTTAAGTGAGACTAAACATATATACTGGAAGTTATTTTCTATTTTTATAATTTCACAAAGTTTGTTAAGAAATTAATTCTATAGCAAAAATGGAAAAGCATTGTTATAGTAGAACCTGGATTATTGTGAAGAATTGAGAAGATTTTTAAAAAAATGAGAGTATGTGAGCAATTAAACAAAATATTAACTTTCCTCTTTCTAATCATATGATTTCACACACTTTTTTTTCTATTTATAGTAAATTTCTTGCCGATGAGCTTGTTGTAATTCACTCCAAGCATATTCATACTTTGCCTGAATCCTTCTGAAACTATATCAGCTTCCATGCTTGTTGCACTTTTATTCCAGTTCAAAAAACACTGATGGTTCCATACTTCTACACCTTTCGCTTTGGCGCAAACTGAAGAGTATCTGTTATGAATTCCTATAAACAAAACTTTTTTGGTTTTGTGTCCTACAATACTCACCTAAAACATGATAAAACAACTCAAATATAAAACATGCAATTGGGTCATTTTCGAGTCACAAAAATTAATTAATTAACTAGAAGTATTTTTTTAAATTTGCTACAATACAACACCAGAAAGAGAATCATAGTTTGTCTTGTAGCTACGCTTGCACCATTGGCCATCAGCCACTACAGTCACAAGTGGAACACCATCCTTGTCAACATTATTTTCAGGTTTTGATAATTCTGCTTCTTCTTTTCCCGCCTCTTCCATGGCAAGCCACGCAGAGTGATTTTTTTTTTTGTACTTTAAAAAGGTTAAACTTGACATGTCAAGTGCAGAAGCAAATTCTGACAATTGATTATATCATATTCATTCCCAGTTGCTATTATACCAATGACAGCAGCGCTGTTATGTCCATGTGTGTGGTTTTGCTGGCGTTGTCTTCGGAGGAAATATTCAACTCTATTTTGCACATTTTACATTTAAACGTCCAAATTGTTTCAAATACATTTCGTCTTTCCTTAGTTGGATACATATTCATAAAGTTACAATCTAGTCCATTTTCATGGTTTGTTTCCAATATAGTGTGATACAAATGTCCGATATCAACTGTACGTCGTCCAAATATTGGTATACCATCTATATTTGAGGATGTATGGTCAATTGAATTATAAATCACTAATGGTGGTAGGGACATATAGACGTTTCCTGTTTCAAAACTTGTATTTGAGAAGTCAAGGTTGTAACTGTAAAAAAAACCACAATAACAACAATGTATATAAAGTTTTAAAGTAGTTAAGAGGAAAAGAACACGCATTTGCATGGAGAAAAGATTAAAAACCCACAGTAATAAATCATTTCACCCATTCATTATTCGATCCTTGACCTCCTCTTTACGTCAAAAGTGATAAAGTTCAATTCGAGACTAGCGCATTAGTCTTCTCTGCCACTGGAACGGATTTTAGTGTTGTTAGCACACTCATTGTTTATCTTACCTATAATTAAAAATGACCAATGAAGCACTCTGATTACATTTTTAGTAAATAGGGATGGAATCCTCAAACCATTGCATCCTTAAGGATTTTCGTGATTCAAGGATTCAGGAAAATATGTGATTAGATATCTTTCCAAAATGTTGATTTGAAATTTGTTTTAAAGCTCTGATGCTTCTTATTGGCCATTCAGCCCCATCCATCATAATTATAGGAAAAACTTAACCAGACCAGTAATTATGAAAGCATGAACGTGATAATGAATGGATTATAGTAAAATATGTTGTTAATATTTCTATTCTGTTATATTTATGGTAATTGTATTTGTAAAATGACATCTCTAACAATAAAGTAATGAAAGTGAACCATGTATTGCAGGCAGCCATCTAACTTCATGACCCAAGATGTAGTGGACGCCACATGCCAGTGTCTTTTGGCTCAAGCAGACGAGGCAGAGAGGTTCAGATATTCAGAGGATGAGGCAGAACGACTCATCATTGAAGAGTTTGGAAAGTGTCTAGTGCAGATAATCGAGTGTGCCAGCAATAATTGATGGTAGGCTCACAACATACTGTTTTAATTCTATTGTGAAACAAAGGTAGACATGCTAGCTCTTAAATAGTTCTCTCAATTATCAGGGGTCATATTAAACGAGGCAATAATTTTTATTTAGTTAATAATTTTTCAAGTGAAACCCCACCCTGCACGCTACAATATAAGTGTCCGGCGATGTACAGGACATGTGGATGAAACAATGAATATGAAATGTAAACATAATTTTGCATTTGATTACATTATAAGAAAAAATAAAACTGGTGAAATTGCCAACATGTTATCGAACAGAAGTGGCGACATCTATTTATAACAGTGTAAATATGAGTTGTTTTTTTTTAATCTGGGCAAATTATTTTCCCTCCCACCCCTGATGATCGAGAGTACTGTATTGTGGAATTGAAGTAATTTGACACATTCTCTACCATCATAATAACACATTGTTTGCTAGAAAAAGCATACATTTTATTTTTTAAAGGTATACCAGATAAAACACTAAGCTAAATCATTGTTGAAAGGACATGAAAATAACCTAGCTTCTTCATTCACTTACATAAGGGTTTCTACAGGAATTACTCTTACTACAATCCTCTAATGGGGTGAAGAAGGGACATTTTAGATAAAATACACCGCATTTATGTGGCAATAGTGAGAAACCATTGGGACACTCATCCAGGATATGGATCTGGATCAACTCCACATTGGCGGATAGGAAAATATGAATGAGACTGGTGCCTTGATGTGTAAGATCTTAGTTTTGAATAATTTAACAGTTATTTCATCTTTAAAAAAACAGTGATGTTCATTGTAATATGAACTTATTGTCCTTCCTCCTTTTATATGCTTTCCTTAGAATCTAGCTCAAATCAAGAGCCAGAAGAAATGTGATTTTAAGTAATGAAGTTGTAACCTTAATTTCAAAATGGAGAATTTTCAAAAGTAGTAAAAATAGGATAAAACTGAGATCAGTGTAAATTTCTTCAACCATATACTATGCACTTAAAAAAATCCTTAGTTAATAACAGACAAAAATCCACACTAAAGATCAGAATGACCATTTTCTACTTATAACAAACAACTCATATGCCACTGATATTAAAGTCAATTTTGGAAAAAAAATTGCTCTTAATTACAAATATAATAGAGGGGAAGTTTGTTCTTGAATTAAATACAATTTTGATGTTTTTGTAATGTTTAGGGTTGGAAAATAGGCCACAAATAAATGTCTCATAAATTGGTTATCAGAGAAGAAAAATATTTCTCAAAAGTTTTTTTTATAAACGTTTATTGCAACACTTAATTTACACTAGAGTTTATTCGTGGCTTCACTCACATTTATATCTAGTAAATTACCCCTTTTCTCAGCGAATCTCTCTAAACTACCAATAAACCCCATTTCAGAAACATGAGGCGAGGGAAATGTTTTACATGCTGACGACGTTACTACCTGGAGTAAGGAACCAAAATAAATTGTTCATATTTTTTCAGTCCTTGCCTTAATATTTACCCACTTAAGCAGATACGTTGTTGCAATGAATATCAAAAGAAATAGTTTAAATTAGCTATCCAAGAAACAAACGTAAATTGAAAGAAGCTCTATATAGTGATCGCCTTTTCACATTAAACAAAATTATGCTGTTGGCTTAATACCAAACAGCAAGCAAGAATATTCTTTGTGGCGCTAACACATTTAACACAACCGACCACTTTAAATGCCATAAAAGAATGAAAGTGCTTTATGTGGGTACAAAGATTCCCAAAGAAATACGTACTCACCTTCCCCTGGATGAATCAAGTGCCATGCATTGTACCTGCGCCAAGCAGTTGTGTCGTAGCTTACACCGGGTTTCTTCGGCACTGATGAGATAGCACGATGATACATAGCTTACCCTGTTATCGTAAAAATAAAGAGTACAATAGAAAAAGTCTCAATCTAATGAGTAACAAACAACAAACAGACAAATTCTAAAAATATATTGTTTGGTCTTCTTATACTACCCAGAAAAATAGAAAATTCACAAAAATTTGAATGTACAGATAGACCTAAGTATTATATATATAAAATAAAACTCTATGTCAATACTTTCGCGGTGTGTTGCTTCCCCTACAATCAGATATAATTCAACTGGGAATCCTGCAGTAATGAAAAGAATTACTAAATCTTTCTCACAATTTTCCCCTAATAGAATACAGATATTAATAGACTAGTTGCTTTGTTTGCCTTACTTACCATTGCAAGAGTATGTCACAACAATACATAATGGCATCCACATCATCCATGTATCCTTTATCAGACTCTTCCAACATATCCATTGTCATTGGGTTGAAACAAAAAATAGGACTATTTTGATTGCACCTGCTTTCTGTCAAAGATAAAGAGTAGAAAATGTGTCTCGTGGGTTGCCATCATTTATCAGATAGTTGTAATTTGGTTTTATCAGTGTGTATTGTTTGTATCATTGGTTGGTGCATTTTGGTTTTATCAGTGTGTATTGTTTGTATCATTGGTTGGTGCATTTTGGTTTTATCAGTGTGTATTGTTTGT
>CABFWO010001945.1:118419-143489 GCA_902155825.1 Timema genevievae
CCCCCCCCCAACACCCCTCTCTCTGCCCATACTCTGTGGAATAAATTTGCCTTCTCCAGATTTATTTCACTTTCCTCTGATATTTTTGAATATGAAGCTGCATCAAACTCCAAATAGCTTTTAGAGACATTTAATTTTGAAAAATTTGCCAAAGGAAAGAGAACCTTTGAAAATATTCCAGGCAAGTACATCTTAAAATAGCTTCTAGAGGCATCTTATTTAAAAAAAAAAATTCCAGGCAAGTACCCTGACCTCCCCTTTGGTTTTGTGGACAACCAGGAATGTTGAGTTTGAGTCTATTTTGTGTGGAGTCATTGAAAAATGTACCGACTCTGGCTTCAAAAGAATGATTTATAATATTATAACGATATATAAGGGTAAATATATCATACTTCTTTTATTTCTCATGGCCAATACTTGTGATTTTGATTGATAAATGTATTGAAGTATAAATTCACTATATCAAAGATGCCTCCCATGAAGTAATCTGTAATGGAGCATTTTACCGCAGTAAATTTATTACTAATTAATAGGTGTGTACTGATACGAATACCGACTGTTCACCTTTTTTAAGTAAAATTTAAAGCAACATTTTCTAGTTAGGAGTTAAGTAATCAAAATAGCAAACAAATACTTATATTCACACTGCATCTGGTTTGTGGGCTATGCAAAGATTGCATAGCCAGATAAAGAAATTTAAGTTCAAATTGTTGATGAAACTAACAATCTAGTTCAAACTTTCACCAGTTATGCCAAGATTAATCAAAAATTAAAATTATCAAAGCCTTAATTGTGGATTTTTAAATAATTTTTTTTGTATTAATTACATTAACTGTTAAGCATATTTCCCATCCCAATAGAAATTAATAAATAATCGATGATCAGGACTAATCGGTGTAAATAATCTTAGCAAGAATAATTATTTTAAACATTTGGTAATCGGTTTCACTGAATCTGTACACCTCTACTAATTAATAAACATTAGCAATTTATGAAGAATTCTGAGTCAGGCATTAGAAAAATAGAGTAATCTGAGCCATACCGACGCCACAGGTAAACTGCTAATTTCCCACTCCCACCTACACAACTAAAGTTCCGCCACTACTAAGTGTAGCACACTTACATACTACTATTTAACTTGTCTACTCTCCTACTCATAGCTGAGCACATATCACAAGTGGAATAATGACTTTATGATCTAGACCAGTGGTTCTCGATGTTTTGTTCACGGAACACTATTACCGTATTGGCCCGAATATAAGACGATAGTTTTTTTTTTAAATTGAAAGCAAAAAATAGGGGGTTGTCTTATATTTGCAGCCTAGCATCTTATCATATTAATTTCAACTTACTTTTTGTGTAAAGCCATTTGTATTGCATATTTCTAACTAAAGCTAATAAATCTAGCACAAAACATGTTTTTACACATAAACTATAGAAATTTACTTTACTAAGATATTTCACATGTAAATTATCGGCATGGCATAGTTTCTTGTGTTATTAATTTCAAACTTAATTTGTGTAAAAAGCTGCATATATACTATTTATTAAAGTTAGTAAATCATGCATGACAACATGTTTCCACACGAATACTAACTCGCAAACTTTATTTTACTTTGGTATTTCACGCATAGAAACGTAAACATAAACATTACATCAAAGTTATTTTTCATTTTGGTCATAGAAGTACAGCAGCGGTGTGGTATTCTGATATTAGGTTTGAACGCGCTCTAAGAACTGATCTTGGTGAGCGCTCAGTAACATGATGGTACTGCTGTGTAGCGACTAGTTGCACGAATCGGTGTTTAGTAATAGTGTTTCTTTTCTTCGTGGTGTGTGACGTCAGCTGCCTGCTAATTATCTTGCTGTATTCGTTTGTTTTTTGTGTAAATTAGTTACAGCAACATAAATATAATATAGTTTAGTGCGATTTTAATTACAGTATATTTTTATCTTTTCCAATGGCGCCTGATAGCGTAGAAAAACACGGCACATTGTCAAAACAAATGTGAACAAATGTGAAAATGGAGAAAATAGGTTAGGGTCGTCTTACATTTGAGACTTTTTTTTTTACTCGGCCAAGGAAAAAATAGGGGGGTCGTCTTATACTCGAGCCGATACGGTATTTGAAGTGAGGCCTTGCGGCACACCAAACCAGGAGTGAAATCCCGAGAGTTGTGAAGGGCCCAGCGGGGGAGGGTACCGGGGGCGTAATACACCCGGGGCGGACCAAATGTAAATACTGAATTAATAAAAAAACACCAAACATGCGCACGCGCATAGAGACTTCTCTCTGTCGATCAGGAAATATGTATCAATTGAACTTTTGTGTAAGAAACAAGCTCAAGTTTCTCATTAATTACTCAACTTTTTAATTGTAAGCCATTAAATTATATAGAAAATAGATAAAATTAAAACTTTGGAACATTTTTTCCTTATTCTTTAAAAAAAGTTATAGTTGAATAAAACAAGTTGTGGTTATTTTTCTATCAACAATAACATAACATCATGAATTTTGCAGAACACCCTTTTATAACCAATGATCTAGACTTTTAAAAAAAAGTGTGACAAGGATGTAGGGTGACTCCATGGTTGTATCCTGAATATTTTTTCAGGGAAGAAGCAGGAATCCTAACTGGTGACTTGTGGCAAAGTCTCTCAACAGGAGCTAATTTACTATTCTAGGTATCGGATATAAATACTTACTCATCTACAAAACTTTACCAGTGTGTTCAACATATATTTTACCCCAAAATAAATTGTTCCGTCTCACAACTGAAGCAAAAGCATTTTAAAAAATCAGGAAAGAATTTTTTTTTCGTTATTATTTGTTTTCAGGAAAGCCAGCAATAATTATGTTTGAATTTTTTGTCTCTAGTTTAAGTGGCCACCTTTGTATTGTTTTTTGTATTGGTTGGTGTGTATTAGTCTTGTCAGTGTATATTGTTTGTTGTATAAGTCAATGCATATTATTTTGATACTAGTTAATGTATATTGTGTGTTGTTTAAGATATCTATTAAGATTTAACATTCTACCAAAGTAATTGAAAGCTGGTTTTCACTCATTTCTAGAATGTAACTTCGTCTGGGACCGATGAATAATTTTTACCTCTCTATTTCTCTCTTTTAAGCTTCCTTATAAAACTACATTCTTAGTCCTATCCTGTGCTCTCAGCATAATTGCATCGTGCAATTGGAGTAGTTTTTAGACCATATAATTAAACAATTATTGCCTTTAGAATTTAGCGATATATTACTGATAAATTTGGACAAAAACAATTAAAATAGGAACACAGTTCATACTTTAAATTGCTGCCACTGGATGTGAAACGCACAACAAGATTTCTCGAAGAATAAATGTTTCACACTCTATTGATGAGTTTTGATTTAATTAAACCTAGGTCAAGGGGTTTAGCGGAGTGATAGACTGTCTTCAAGAGGCAGCTGTTACTTCTTTGTCCCGTGGAAGCAATGTAAAGTGTGAACTGTGTTCTTCTTTTCATTGTGTTGGTTTCAATCCCCCATTCCTGTACCTTCTTCCATATATAACCAATTGTATTGTAAATAGTGAAAAGAGGTTTTCCTTGAATAGATTAATATATATTTTTTTATTTATAAATCAATCCATTTGTTAAAAAAGCTAAAAAAAATAAGAGGTATCAAAGAGAATTATATTAAAAACCAAACGATAGAAAGAATAAGGAAAAGTAGTGTTAGAAAAGTTTTTTGCAAAATGGTAAAAATTAAATTGATTAATAAAAGAAAAAGAGTTGGAGTTCACATATTGACTATTCTTAGTAGTAGGCCTGATTCCCTTTCTCCTTGTGTTGCAACACTGCGTGGGCAGCTACCATTTGATGACAAGTTTCAATATAATTCTACATCATTCTCAGGTCTTCAATAAAGAAACACAGACAAAATATGGTTAAACTACAACACAATTGATAGAGTAGCCTACTAATGAAGTGACAAATATAAAAAATAACCTATAATTTTAAAAAAATGGGTTGGAAAAAAGTTATAGATCAAAAAACTGCTAACAAAGAGCTATGAGAGGAAGGTGTTGTCCTCACTACATGGTTGTGAATCAACGGTTTCGAGGACGAAATCAAATTATATGAAAAGGTGTGGTGGATCAGCTGCTAGAATATCCCATTCATAGATATTGTAGTCAAAGGGGGGCTGAGCGTAATAGTAAGATGTGTAAAATTGAGATATTAAGTTTGTTGTATAGATAGATATAAATTTAGTACAAGAAAAAATAAATAATAGAATATGAAAAAACAATGGGCACAATTGTATCTAGGTCTTAAAGTTGTTGTAATTTAAGAGTGTGGTCTATATTCTAAGGTGGCTTATTTTCAGGTAATCACGGTAGATAAGGTTACTGTGATTATTAGAATTGTATTATTTAAATTTATAAAGGTACATCATGTATTTAGGAGATGCCAGTGTTGTTAGTGATGTGAAATGTGTGTTTATTGCTGATAATAATGTTAGGAAGGATTCGAGTACTACTGCTCTATTGTGTTGAATATGTACACGGATAAATATAGTACCTGTTTGATTTGTCCAGGTAGCTGTGAACCTGGAAAGGCTGAGCGATCCTCCAGCTGAACCACATAGTTAATCTCGGTGTGTGGTGTGTTGCCACGATGAACAATCATTGTACATAGTGTTGTTAAGTAGTTTTAAAACAAACTTTATTGTAACATACATTTCGGTGGAAATTTTTACCTTTGGTGTGCTATATATATATCTTCAATATATTCAAATAATACAATAATGATTGCAAATCAAATGAGCAGAGAAAACTATCCTATGCTACGTGTACCTTTGTTATGTTAGAACAAAACCTTAAGTTGAGATTCTTTGGGTCTGAGACATTTAATTATTTCACTCATAATTTTATTTTGAATAAGTTGCTTTTTGTACGTTGTCTTTGCCAAAATTTTGATTTCTTGTTTTATTTATTTACGTGTATTGTACTATTGTAAATATCCCAACACCTATGAATGATTGTCGTATTGTTTAACAAGGTATGCCTTCAATATATTAACTAAAATGTATCTAGAAAATATGCTAAAATAATCATAAATTCACTTAACAAGTGATTGTGTTTGTGTTACATATGTTATAAATGAATATACATATTGATTATGAAGATACTGTCTACTATACTATTTTCCCGGCAGTTAATTACCTTTATTATTGGTTATTGGTTTCAAATTACAAATGACTTATTTTAAGAATCCATTTAACGGCTGATGAGTTGGGAAATTAGACGCAAGGTAACACTCGAACCAGAAAAGTTTTTGATGTGTTATTTTCTGCATTCTTCATTTGACAATCAAATTGGAATCAATTAACTAGTTTTTATTTGTTGTATGGTTTAAAATGTATAACAGTTTCACCTGTCAATATTCCACTTTGTTTTTTGTTTTTGTTTTTACAGAAGACCGCATTACAATGCCATTTCTGGTGCGAGCTGTATTACTTATAGCTCATATATGATGGGAGTGTAGCTAAGTGAAAGCTAACAGGAGGATCTTTATCCAAACATTGCCTCAAAGTCACTGATTTCATCCGATTTGGAAATAATTTGTATTTACTTAGTAATACTATACTATCAATAAAAACTGTTTATTGATAATATAGTATTACTAAGTAAATAAAAGTGCAAACTATTTTAATAATTCTTCGAGCTAATGTTTGCATAAAGAACCCTCTGCGTACTGTCTCTTAACTACACTCCCATCCTAGAGGAGCTAAATCTAAGCTAGCGATTCTTTGGGCCTGTAAACATTATAGGTTCAAATAAGGGTGTCAAACCAAAACCAGAACCCTAAAAATAAATTGCTTAGGAACCAAAATTGAAATCAACATATTTAGGTTCATATTGATTCTTATAAGCTCTAAATTTGTACAATTATTTTTTTATAAATGCATACTATGCCCTTCTTTCTTTAATTTTATTTTATTTTTAAATACAGTAGAAGCTCGATTTGTATGGTTCGAAATACTGCACATTTGGATAGAGTATGTATCCCGAAAATAATTATTACTGTATTAGTGAATGTGACTCGTGCGTTTCATTTGGGGAAGTTATCTTTTAGGCTTTTTTTATTTCTATGTTTGATGACTTAAATATAGATATAATAGTGCATTATGTGTTAGTCTATTCTCCCTATGAAGGGAGGAGAAACAGAGTAGGCTTCGTAATGAGAGTGCTGCAAGCAAAGGTAGTAGGGATGAAGGATATAACAATAAAGATGAGGGAAAAAAGGTGGAGGTGATACATGTATGCTCCACAAGTGGGGCGCCCAGCAGAAGAAAAGAACAAGTTTGAGGAAGGCCTATGGGAAACAAGTGCCAGATAGTAATTGGGGATCTGAATGCAAAACTAGGAACAGAGAGAGTAGGGTTTGAGGAGGTGTTAGGGAAGGAAGGATGGGGAGAGAGAAATGAGGAGAGTAGAAGATTGTGCAAGAAATAAAATGAAAGTGGCAAACAGCTGGTATAAGAAAGAAAGTGAAAGCCATAATATCACTAGATACATTAGGATGGGGAGCAAAAGTCGGTGATAGAATACTTCCTCATGGAAGAAGAAATGAAAAGGCAGACCTTAAACATCAAGGTAATACCCAGTGTATCCTTGGATAATGACCACAAGTTGTTGGTGGCAGACATAATGGGATAGGAATGTAGAAGAAAGGTAATAAGACAAAAAAGAAGAATAAGGGTGTGGAGGCCAAAAAATGAAGAGGAAAGAGAGCAGTAACTAAGAAAGTCAAGAAGCTTAATACCCAAGGTTGAATGGGGAAGGTTTAGGAACAGTCTGGTGGGAGCTGCAGAGAAGGTATGTGGGAGGGCAAGTAATAAGAAGTGGAAGAAGACACCCTGGTGGAATGACAGGGTGAAGTAAGCAGTGGAGGAGAAGAATAAAGCATTCAAAAGGAGTTGTATGAAGAGAAATTAGGAAACAAAGGAAGATATAGGGAGAAGAAGAAAAGAGTGAAGGTAGTTGTAGGGGAAGCTAGGAAGGATTGGATACAAAAATGGACAGAAATGCTGGAACAAGCTGTGGGAGGAAGGAATTAAAAAGATGTTATATAGCCAAGTAAGAAACAGGAGGAGAAAGTATGATAGATGAAGAAGGAAGAACATGGAAGAAAAAGAACTATTGATGAGATATTTTGAGAAAATGTTCAACACAGAAGAGGAAAGGGATGAGAATTAAACAAAGGAGCAGGAAGAAAGAGGTGGAAGATGCATAAAAGATAATTAAATAAGGAAAAACACCGGGTGTGAAAGAACAGACTGTGGAAATGATAAGAGCAGCAGGTAAAGTAGCTATATAATGTTTATACAGGGTGCCGAGAGTGGTTTGGAAGGAGAATGAGGTGCCAGAAGACTGGAAAATGGGAGTTATAATACCTATTTTCAATAAAGACAGGAAGAGGGGATAACGCTGATGTGCCACTGTACAAAAATATATGAGAAGGTACTAGAAAAGAGAATAAGAAAATGAAATGAAAGGAAGGTGGAGAGAGGAACAGCAAGAATTTAGGGAACAGAGGTCTAAAATAAACTTAAACTTTGCCATAGGACAGCTGATGGAAAGAAGGTATTAATATGGGAAAGACTTAGTAATGATATTTATGGATGTGGAGAAGGCATGTGATGTAGCGTTGATAGAAATAAAGTTTAGAAAGTGATGGAGGAGTTGTAATGAGTGTGAAAAGCATGTATGAGGATAACAGGAGTTGTGTTAAGACGGAGAGTAGAAGGACGGAGTGGTTCCTAATAAAAAAATGGAGTGAAGCAGGTGGGTAACTTTTCACCATTATTATTTGTAATGGTAATGGAAATGGTGTCAGAAAACTCGGGGAGGAAAGAATGAGAGCCATGATGTTTGCTGATGACCTGATGGTATGGGGGGGAGAAGGAAGAGGAAGTACAGGAACAACTACAAGAATGGAATAAAAAATTTAGCATAGCAAAGTGTGAAGTGATGGTAATGACAAGGAAGAGAGTAAGGCCTAATAAAGCGTTCTAAAGGTATTTAAGAGAGACCAGTAAAGTGGAGGCCGTGGGAATGAAGTTTGTGAGGAGTATGTGCTGTCATAAGGAGAAACAAGATTAGGAATCAAGTTATGTGGGAAATAGTGGGAGTACGTGAGATAGTATGGGCATATGTAAATGAAGTATGTAGGGAAAAGACTGCATGGGAGGCCAAGAAAGAGATGTAAGGATCAGATAACAGAAAGTGTTCAAGTGAGAGGAGAAGAATGGAAAAAATTAAAGGAGGAAGGTGGTGGAAGATGGAGTCATTTTACTAAACTGACCCAGCCACAGGCTGGAAACAGTCGATGATGATGATGATTTGTCACCTTATAGGCCACCTTTCAATATATACTGTGATTAATCTACAGCACAGGGGTGGAGTATGTCCCTTGACAACCACACTATATCAGACTAATACTATAGTTTATTTTCACTTGTCTCAGGAATTTCTTTGTCAAGGTAGGATGTATTTATTTTCCAAGGGGATTATAAGAGTATCAATGAGTTGTTAGCAGTATGAACTAATGAGGAATGAGTGTCACATTGTGTGGGATTTTCTCGTTTAACTCTTTAGGTTAAAAGCTTAGGAAGATGCTTTGAGTAAAAGAATTGTGGGGTGTTGAAGTCTCGGAACTTTTTACAGAAATTGAACTGTTGGCTCAAAATAACACATTCTGGCTGTGTTATAGTTAAAAGAATATATATATTTTAATTTGATCAAATTGACGTTAAATTAAAGGAATTAGATTAGTAGGTATCTCAAAAACTATTAATTTTAAGTAGCGGATATTTTGTAATTGTCATAATGACTTGCTATAGATGATCTTGTAAAGATTACAGTATGATCGCCTTATTATTTTATAAAATATTTAATATTTATTATTAAATTTTTATGTAGCCATTTGTAACGATTTATTTTTAGAAATGGGTTGAATCCACCATTTCTCAAATCCGAATCCTAGCAAATCGTTAGAAATTTTAATGATTTACAAATAGACCTATATTACACAATATTGGCCTAAACTGTAAATTAAGATTCATTTCAATCACACTTTCATTTTTAATCAACCTCAATCACCCCTCGCAAAATACTGATCAAAATCCAGCCAAATTAAACAATCCAGATTCATATTATTGTTTGGAAATCAAATCAATCAAAATTGAGTGTCTTTTAGTTATTTTTAAAAGTGTTGATAGAATGAGTTAAGTTTCTAAAAAAACATGTGAAATAAACAAACAAATTAGGCCTAGTTACCTTTTGATCAACTTTGATCCTCATTGAAGGATTATAATTTATTTTAGTAAGAAAGCAAAGATAAAAATACAAACAGATTAAAAAAAAGACTAAAACAACATGCTTAACAATTAAACATGCACTGGAAAGTGAACTTAATAATTAATAAGTATGTATTTTATTTTTATTTTTTATATCTATTAACTATCTTTGCGTGGAAAACAAGAAATATATTTGATTCTTGCAATGTATCGATTTCTAAGAATACATGCCATTTTAAACACGAACATATTTTCGACTCTTGCAATATGTTAATTCTCATTTTATTAGGCAGAATATTTTTACAATTACTTCAATAACATTTTTTTTAAATAATAATCTCTTAGGTAATATCAATTTAAAAACAAATTATGAATTAGCAAGTCGTTATTTGATTTTTAAAACTCGATAGCACTTAATTAAGTGATCAGATTACCTGAATCGATTTTAAACAATCAATCGATATATAATAGAAGGCCGGTGGGCATAAATAAACAGTTTTATCTGTGTCTGTTGACAGCATTTATTTTTCACGAAACCCAACAAAATATCTAACTTAAGGATTGTATGAAATAAATTTGGGTTATTTGCGTAGTTGTGGATAATTAAAACCAATCGGGTAGTAAGAATTAAGTCGTGTTTATTTAATCATCACTCTGGCAAGTAAACATATACGTCATGGTGGCTGACTTTGTATCGTGTGTAATGTGTTCTTATTTCTTTTTTAAAAAAAAGCCATAATTGGTTTTATTTATTTCGAGTTTATTTGTAATTCTAGTTTTGATTTTCAGTTTTTGAAGAGTTTTAATGTGTTCATTAAAATATTTACAAGATTGTTCGTGAGGTGAAAGTTTCAGAAGTGAGCATGCGCTTGAGTCCAAGTTTCCCATAGGTTGGGAGGGTAGGGTATTAGGCACGTTAGATTTTCTACACCTAACAATTATAATTTAAAAAGAGATTTTTTTCATGCTTATCTCTTTTGTCCGACAAAATAATGATTTTGGATTAAGTTGTTGTGCTTTCCAAGTTGGCCTAATAGTTGAATTTAAAATAATTATGCTTTGTTTACGAGGTGAAAGATTCGGCCATCAAATCCAGTAAAACACTGAATCCTCGAATCTCGAATACTTGTCAGGATTCGGTGGATTCGAAGATTCAAGTGGCCCATCTCTATTTATTTTCTTTTGATCTTACTGTTTAAAATTTTTAAATGTATTTCAAACTTATGGTGAATCAGTTCAAAGCCGTTAACTACTTGATTTTTGCCTCTATGAGGAAGGTTTCTTTTAATACCTACTTTTCAAACTCATGCTGTCCACAGCTTTGAATCATTACCTTAAACCCTTGCTAAGCTGAGTTTGAGCAGCTCAACGTTCTTAGCAGAGTTGTTTCAGATCAACCCCTTCTCTCCATAGAGAAGGCGTTTCAATACAACGAATAGAAAAGTATATCACTAGGGATCTTAATTTGGCCCTCACCCAAATCAGTAAAACCCAAGTACCCAAACCTAGCAGTATTAACAATCAGTAAATGCAAGTATTCAACCATTCAAGTTAAGGAAGTCAGGGTTTGCTTTATGTAAATGCATAACAAATGACGTGAAATTGGTAATGGCCTGAGATCAGAGATAATGATCAAAAGGTTAACAATATTTATTTTGTTGGTTGCGGACAATGCGCAATAGCAAATAATCCAATAATATTTATCGAGAAGCGAATAAATTTTAGCTAAGCAAAAAGAATATTATAAGGTTACAAATTACTAAATGCATTTATCAAGATTAAAGAACATTCTTAATAAGTTAACAGAACCAATTAAAAAAAATAAACAAAGTTAATTGTTGTAAACAATAATCAAAATGAAGTGAAAGAAAGAATACGCCCTATTGTCAAATTAACATGGCTAAGCCATTCAAAGATATCTGAAATTAAACTAGTTAGAAAGTCTATACATATCATATCTCATAACTTATACATAACTAATAAGTTTCTGTGCACAACCATACCCCTGGCTACAATATTTACAAGTAGAACCATAATCCTCTTCAAACAACCCGTGAGGCGGGGGTAGCCTACACATCAAAAGCATAATTCCTTTCAAACTTATTTACTTAGGGCCGGTTTCATAGTCAAATTTAGTACGGCTCAAGTGCAGCGCTATACTAAATACAAGACGTCACCTACCTGAAATGGAATGGAATGGGCTAGTTTCGCATATGAAACTGGCCCATTCCATTTTGGTCTAGGTAGGTGTCGTCCTGTATTTAGTATCGACTCACACTTTAAGCGTACTAAATCTGACTATGAAACTGGCCCTGAGTCTATAGTAACATTTGAACAAATTACAATCATTTAACGAATTTCCCACTTGCGTATAAATTGAAAATACGAAACCAAACCATATAAGTTTTATCCAGACATATTGCAGCTATAGAAATATGGCCAAACAAACTATAGTGCAAAATAGCACACAAACATAAATTACTTAATTTATTTTGCGACTAATATAACCAAACCAGCACTAAAAGGCATAAATCCATAACATTCCCGTAACCTAAACAAGTCTGATTATCAAGAAAGTTAATTTAGCACACAATTAATAAATAAATTTGCTGAAGCAATATAAAATGGAATCCCTACATGATGTAGTAAGAGTTAAGTCGTTCCTTAGTTTTCCTATAAAAAATATATTTAACAAACCTTTCCAACATAATGTACACTTACATGTTGTAAGTTCCTAAATACTAATTGCATCAAAGAGTGATTGTTCCATGCTGAGTACATACTTATATTTGAATTAGCCGAGCGGGGAAAATATGGGAGGGAGGTAATACAAGTTCAATTATGTCATTTTAGACAAGTTAGCGTGTTGGTCTCTCCTCGACGCCTGCGCACAATGTCGAAAGAGCGATAGTTCGGGGGGGGTAGAGTAACACACGTGATAGCACAGAGCGTGATTTCTCCCAGTTATAGCGCCTGCGCATCGCTCTCCACTCGAGGAAAACGAGCCGGATTACGTAGCACTCCGTGATTTCATTCTTGTTTAACGTGATCGGTGAACAGACATGTGTGTTGATGTGAGCAGAGGATCAAAACACGGCGCTGGTTTCCCGTTCAAACGGGGTGTGTTTGTGTCCTTTTGTAGGCAGCGGAGATGTTTGTAGCCACGGTACAACCTCGCTTAACACACTTTAGCAGAAAATAGCTGTTTACCTTGACTATCCTTTAGCGAACTCATACAGGACTTTTGTGTACTGTCTCCTTCCCCCCCTCCAGAATACTCCAAACTCTCATTCTCTCAACAATCCCTTCTCCTTACTCACCCATAAGCAGCAACAAAATTATAATCTGTCTGTCGGTCTGTCCATTGATAGCTTGGAATAGGGAATGGGGAGCGGAGAGCATGTCATTAGTAACAGAGAGGAGAGTCATTGCCTAAACAGCAGTACCTACTGTAAAATATTTTCTTATTTTCGCAAGCCTTTGATAGAAGGGTTCGCTTGGCCATTTTAGTAACGTACACACACTTGGTCGCTCTATAAAACGTCAATCTTTTATGGCAAATTATTTCTTATAGAAATTCGATTTTCATTGTTAATGCTGCAAATTTGCCATCACCGCTAACGTTTACAAATACTTGTTTAGTTTTAAATGTCTAAAACCTCAACCGAGTCAAGCTTGCAAAAGGAATAAGTTTGCAAAAGCTCTGGCTGCTATATGGAAAAAGAAGAAAGCTGGAAAGTAAGTATTTGTCAATATGTGGAATTTCCTCTTATAATTATACTTGTTATTATAAAACTATCAATTAATTTTATTGTTATAGAGAAATGATGAAGGCTAACAGAAACTAAACGATCACTCTACAGTATATGTCATCCATGGCAATGATAATAGCCTGGTGCTTTGATGGGAAGAAGTATGTTTTTAAAAGTAAATCCAAAAATTCTAGATTACTCTCTTGATTGCTAATTGGCAAACTAGAAGATTAAAACTTGTAAGCAATGTTTTCTCTTAAGAAAGCACAATTCATTATTATGAGTAGCTAAAATACTAATCATAATTCTTGCCACATTAATTTACAGTACAGGAGTAGTTGGAAATATGATAATTAACGGTTATTTTCGCTTATAATGAAACATCACTTTTCAACACATTTCCCCAAGGTAACTAACTTACTCCCCAAATTTAGGTACCTGCAAGGTATATAAAAGGAAGGAAAATGTTCCTTACTAAAAGGTGTTTAATTAGGCCAAAAAAAAACCCATACACAAAAATTACAATCCATATTGAATATTTACACACAACAATTGCATTTATATAACTAAATCAATAATAAAGCAATAATAAATTAATTGGTTTTTTTTATAGCTACAAAGGTTTGTTTTTTGAGTTCTGTGAAACTAACACATTATATAATTCAAAATGATGCCAACCTGCTTCTAACAATGAAAGGGTTGACTATTGATTTATCTTTGGTTACTATATACTACCTATCTGATTGATATAGCTTCAAATTAATGCGCGAGCAAATTTATTTAAAAGAGGGGCACCGGGGAGGTCATTTATTTCCCCACTGCGTCCAAATATCTGATTTACATAATAATTTTCATAATTGCACCATTATATATTCCAATTACTTTAATATTTGCAAATTTGATTCAAAGTAGGGGGATAAGAAAGATAGAAAATCAGTGATGCCCTCTAAAAAGTGTGGGTCTGGGAATAATTTTGATTTCAAAGGATGAGAATGGTAATATTTAAACTAATTTGTACCAAAATATGTGCATGTGATAATATCAACTCCCCCTTCCTCTCTTCATGATACAATAATGTTTATATAATTGCTCTAAAATAATAATTTAATTGACTACCCACTTCAAAACTTTATGTACAAAGCTTAAAGACTTTAACCATTTCTAGAAAATATTACGGTATCAGTGGTCCAGTTTTCATTTAAGTGAAAATTTACAGTAAAGTTAAAAATCAACAGAAAAAGTATTCCTTTGAAAACCCCAAATTACTGCACAAAATTATTTGTTTTATATTAAATATAATTAAACAAAATATTATTGATTAGGCCTAGTTGAGAGAAGATAGTGCTAATCATATTTTTGTAATATTCTTTATTTCTGGGGAGGGCCTACAGCTGGGACGGGGCTTCAGTCCCCAAAGTGCCCCCCACCGTGGGTGCGCCCCTGGACTTCACATCACATGAGATATAATATGTGCAGAAGACATTAATGATGCTGTTGTGTGGGGTACATTTGCTAGAGGATAGGATACAGCCAAGTATACAAACTCCTATCTATTATGGACGTTCTGTCGATGTTAGGAGAGAAGTTTGGAAAGCACAAAGTATTAATCAAACAGGTGAATGGCTAATTATGTTAGTGACACATTTAATTATACTCGAACTTATATATTTTTACTATCATATTGAGATTATAGACCTATAAAAATGATCATAAAACATGAATAACCAATCTTTAATAAAAGCCACTATATCTTCCTATTGTCAAAAGTGAAATGTGTGGAAAATATTATTTAGCATACGGTATGGATTGTGAATGAAGGAATTCATTAACAGATTTATTATGTTTATCCACATTTATTTTTTTCTTTCTCATATGGAGAGAAAGTATTATAATTGTGAAAAATTTTACCTCGAGATTTTGATGAATATTCAAGTTTTATAAGACTGGAAAAAAATAAATAAATAACAATTTGCAATTTTGACTGGCCTCATTTTTTTGAACGTCTACCCGTCTCTGACCCTTGTGCTAAAACATAAACCGTTTGATGGATGTTGTTAAAACTTGCTTGTTAGGTGTTATATGACTATGCCTCAGTGTAGTTTTTTATTTTTATTCTAGGCCTTAAATTAAGGTTAATTTACTGAAAATTGATATTTTATAAGGGCGTACTTACACTTTAATAAAATTACAAATATTATTACCAGATACAAGGTCAATTAAATATTACCAGAAGGGAATATTGTGATTTTATTGTTCTCACAGAGAGATACTTTTTTGTGGAGCGTATTCCAAATAATGTAGAGTTATGGAATAATATAATTCAACCGAAACTTACGAGATGTTTTATGCAATGTATGCTACCGGAGATTTAGGATAGTAGGGTGAAACGAAATTGAAAATACGAGATTCACAATATATATTGGATGCTAAGGCAGAAAAAAAAAATTGGAAAAAATCTAAATCTACTAATGATAATCTCGAGTCTAATGAGAAAGACATCACAATCATAAAATATTATAATTCACATTTAAAAATGGTATTAAATTAATGAAAAATTAATGTTTAAAAGTATTTAAGTGTAAAGATATATGAATATTTGCGGTAGAGTTCAGATAAAGAATAACTTCCATTAAAGTGAATGTCATGATAAATATAATAGCCTGTAATATGTAATAACTAATAAAGTAACATATAAACACTGCTCCTATGTGAGTTAATGTTGTCAGGAAGCCAATGTCTACCTACCTTTGTATTGTCTTACTTTGTGAAAATGGGGATCACCGCTCCTTTTTATTTGAGTGTTGGAAAGAAGCCATTTTTTAATATATTGTTTGTGTTGTCTTTCTTGATGAAGAATGAGATCACCGCTTCTATGCACTTGACTGTTGTGAGGGAGGTTAAGTGTTTACCACCTACGATACTATTTTGGTTTCCTTGCTCATGTAAAAATCCAGCCACCACCTTTTTTGTTTTTAAATACAATATTATAAATCATATTTTTGTGTCAATTATTTGTTCACATTTAACTATACAAGCTTAGACAATGTTTGATAATAATCTAACATGGGCTTACAAAGTTGTTTTTATCTTGACCAAACCATTATATTAATCTTAAAGACTGTAACTATTTATAGCCTACAGCCCTAAACATTGCTCCAACTTAAAATTTGCTTATAATCTTATGGTTGTCAAAGTCATTACCAAGGGAAATAGTTAATTGGGATAATTTGATATGAAACTATGTTATCGCTCATAATAGTAGTTACTGACTGTTTTAAATCTTAAAAAGTGACAGTAAAAGAGTTTAGCGTTTTAACTGATTGAGTTAATCACATTGGTTTCCTTAAACTATTAACTATGAGAAGAATGTGTTTGTGTGTGTGTGTGTGTGTGTGTGTGTGTATGTATATGTGTGTGTATATATATGTGTGTGTATATATATGTGTGTGTATATATATATGTGTGTATATATATATATATATAATCAATATAGGACAACATAGGCCCTATTTTTTTAAATCATTCTTTATCAGCACAGTTATTATTTTTATTTCACTTGTTTTGCCTAAGCAGAGGTGCCATCAATTATGTCCTTGCATGCCCCCCACCCCACATCGCACCCCTTGCGGGGTGTTTAACTAGGGTGGTCAATAGAAAAGTATGGCCATCCTCTTAACACTTTAAATTAGAGATGGGTCAAATCCACTATTTCTCGAATTCGAATCCTAGCAAATTCTTAGAAATTTTAATGATTTACAAATAGACCTACATTACACAATATAGGTCTAAACTGTAAATTAAGAATTATTTCAATCATGCTTTCAATTTTTAATCAACCTCAACCACCCCTCGCAAGATACAGGTTAAAATCCAGCCAAATTAAACAATCTATACTCATATTATTATTTAAAAATCAAATCAATCAAAATTTGAGTGTCTTTTAGTTAATTTTAAAAATGTTGTTAGAATGAGTTAAGTTTCTAAAAAAACATGTGAAATAAACAGATTAGGCCTAGTTATCCTTTATTCAACTTTAATCATCATTGATGCCGGGATCACGATCAACTTAACGTTAACTTAAAGTTAACTTAACATAAAGGATCTCGTGTGTTTAAATGGAAGCAATCACGATGCAGTTAACTTAACGTTGACTTGCAGTTAACTTAACGTAAGAGATGTCCTGGGAGGTCTTTTACTTTAAGTGAACGTTACTTGAAGTGTATCACGTGATCTAGCCCGCCAATCATTATGCGAGTTGCATCAACAGGGCTATTTAGTTATTCATTTGTTGGTATTATGACCAACGTTTACTCTTTAGCATAATTTCTAGTGATCAGACATTGAAACAAAATAATTAAACCAAAATAGTAAAGAATTAAATAGCCAAAGTTATTATTTATGATTTTAGTGAAGATTACTCCATCTAGATATCATATTCTGAAAATTGAAAAATGACACCTGTACACGGGAATCGAACCCGGGATCTTTGGCTTAGTACGCCAATGTTCTAACTACTGAGCTCTCCAGGATCCTGGATAGCTCAGTGGTTAGAGCATTGGCATACTAAGCCAAAGATTCCCGGTTCAATTACCGTGTCCAGGTGTCATTTTTCAATTTTCAGAATACAAAATAGTAAAGATAAATTTATCAAAAATGTTTTGTAATAGATATTTATTATGTCGATTGAAAACTGTAAGCATTCACAGATCATCACTTCACAAATAGTACAAATCACAGATCATACTCGAGAATGAAGATGTTTGGCTCGAATGTTACGTCAAGTTACGTGAACCGTGATCAGGAGATTGCTAGGAGCTCTCCCTCTGGCAGCTTGCCTGGTATCAGTTTCACAATCCTTCCTATATTCACTACCTGGGTGACTGCCTGACAGCTCATTGCTGGGTAACAGTTTTGTACTAGTTAGGAGGATATTTGGCAACGTAGCGCGACTCAACTCAGTTTGAAACTAGGTTTTGAATTATTTCTGGGGGTTTCAGAACGCGTTTTGCCATAGATCGTCATTTATTACAACCTTTGGCGCAACTTCAATCTGTTTTGTTAAAAATGTCAGCCAAGAGTTTTGTACCATATACTCCAAAAGTAAAGGCTGTGTGCTTCATAACCTTGTTCATAGATACAAAAATACTGTCAAAAGGAAGAAGACCGATGCAATTTCGAATTCTGAAAAAAAAAGAAAAAAAAAGAAGCTTAGAATATAACTCCAACTACAACCTTCCCAAGCGGGATGAAACCCAGTTAAAAAGGTAATTATTTCTTTAAATTTACATTTCACTTAACCCTACTGCTTATTTTGAGAACTATGTTTATTCAAAACCAAGTTTGACAAACTAACTAGATATAAAAAGTAGGCCACCGCAAAAATATTAAATTGGGTGAATATTAACTAATTGTATTATATTTTGAATAAAAATATTGGTTGTCTTTTATTAGGTCTACTTGTAAAGATTCTTAGAAAACTCATGTTCATAATGTTGTGCTTTAAGCCAGTTTTCTTGACTAAAAACAATGTTTGGGATATGTTAATTTAGATTCATTGCCTAAGTAAAAGTAGCCTACTAATTACTATTGATTGCTGAACAACACAATTTGGAAAATGTATGTGTAGCATTATTGTGCTAGGATATAGCAAAAAACATGAAAATCATTTTTTTACTATATATTTACAATATGTCAAGCACATTGAAATTGTGTGATGTTATTATGCTAAAGATATTCTATTTATTCAAGAAGAGCAACAACAAAAAACTGCCCCAAATAATTGTTTTTTTATTTAGCACCGCGTCTTACTACCTGTTCAGGTTATATGCTTAAGTGTACTACTTACACTAATGGATTATGAGTTGGGAAGGTTGACTTTAGAGGAAGTGAACCCACATTTGCGTAGAAGAGTGGAAAACCGTTTAGGATTATCCCCCCCTCCCCAGTTCACTGGATTGAGATTCAAACCTTTATTTCTCCGTCCTCGGCAGTCTAACTGAACACGAAACTAGCGTGTTGGCTAACTACGCCACCGAGGCGGGTAGCCCCTAATAAAAGGTCGTCTGTATATTTAAGGTTTGAATTGAAGTTTATCTTGGGTCTGCATGCATCTGTTGTTTGATAGTGTGATCATATTTTTTCCAACCTATGTATATATTTTATTATTTAAAAAAAGTGTGCTTTTATGGTTTATATACCAATTAAGAAAATTCAACTTGAAATATTAAACCTACTATTACTCAAACCCTAAAAAAGTTTTCATTCAAAAGTGACTCAAAGTGAGAAAGGCCCGCTCGTACACCCCTAGCTCACTATGTCTTACTACTAGGGGTGTGTAAAGTACACTTTTTCAATTCGAATATATGAAATATTCTAAAGCCGAATCTAAGTTAACATTTTTTTGCTTGAAAAATATTACCGGTACATATCGGGTTTTTTTTATAAAACTTTATCCATTAAAAACAATTGGAAAATGTTTGTTGCACAATTTTTAGTAATATTTAATTTTAATCTGATAAATCAAGATACTATCACAACTTACTTTAGTTTTTTCATATGAACCTTATTTAGTAATGCATATAACAGCTCAGAATGGCAATAATTAACTGTCTGTGGTAAAAATATTTCAAATGTAACAACTATTTGAGGAATCCTACTTTTATAACCTTAACATTATCTCTTATTGAGAATAATTATGCTCAGTTAAAAAAAAAACAATAATTTTACTGTAAAAAGTCTGCCGAAAAGTTTTATACATTCTCTTCAGGAATTTGTTCAAAAATAAGTAACAAAAAATAAACCCGAACACACATTTTTCAAATAAAGTATTTTAATCCTAACTATGGAGTTTATAGAGATTGTGAATCCTCAAAGTTTTTCAGTGACAGGGGTGTGCCTGCCTGACGTGACACAACTTTCTGATATCTAGTTGTCCATTTGAAACCTTCAAGTGGAAGTTCGGCTCCAAATTAATTCTATTGCAGTAATTGCACACCATGGATGAAAAATAATATTCCCTAGAGAGCTACTCGCGTAAACCACAGTTTGATAACCACTGCCCTATATTATTTGAAATGTTCAAATAGTGAATGAATTGACAATATTTCGTTTGTTCTTGTTTGTGTTGATGTTACAGTTTTGAAGCGTGCTGTGAGATCCCGCCCCTCAAGTAGCAACACATTTGTTGAGGCGGAGGTCGAGTTGAGGTCAAGGAAGTTCGAGGAGGAGCTAAATTGTATGCGGGAAGCCTTCAAAAAGCAGCTGGATAATGAAGATCTGCTGGATGCAGCCCGCTCCAGATATGAAGTAAGACTCCTGAAGCATCAAGAACAGCTTCAGATGATCTGCCTGGAGCAGGAATGCCATACTGTAAGGGCTGCTAAGTTAGATGTGGAGATTAAAGAACTAGAGCATACAAGAGCAAGATCTCGGAATAATTTTTAGTGTAAATTATTCTCTTTTTTTTTCAATGTCTTCAATGTTTTTGTATCTATGTTCAAGGTCTTGGTTTTAATGAATGTTTGGTGCAAACCTTTTAAAATATAAATGGTTGTATATAGTAAAATTTATAGCCCTTTTATTCCCGTCTATATTAGATATTAGGGTTGAACAGTAACATAGCCTAAATGACTGGTGTGATAAAATTTTCTTTAAACATTTAAGCAAGCTATTTACTTGCACTTGTAATAGGAAACTAAATTTACACTATCATTAATGATTAAAATAATGCAGAAGTTATGTTGATACGTGAAATGTTATTGGAAAGTTCTGGTTTACTCTTCATGTACTCTGGATGGACCCACGTCAGTGGACGCATAGTCTAAGGCAGAGGTCCCCAACCTTTTTGTACCTTAGAGCACATTCAAAACTAACGATAGTGCGGCAGGCACCAATTACTTTTTCAAGGCAAACTTATAGTCGAAAATAATTCATAATGAAAATAAAACACACACAAATACATATTATTAAAAAGAATTGTGAATATAAAATTTAAAAAATATTTTTTTTTTATTCGTATATAAAATAATGCAAATGGCACACACGCAAAGTTAATCCAAAACCAGTTTAAGCAATTGAAACAATTTTTACCAAACCAAAAGTCAATGTCAATAAATAAATAAAAAAATACTCCTTTTTTTTTATGGATTTAAAAAGACCAAAATAAAGACACAAGGCAATATTTAACTACTCACCACCATTTTGGTGTTTAGGTAAATTTTTAAAATATATATTTATTCCGTGTTTATTCAGGCAACAAATCTGGGTAGATCCATGCCAAGATATTTACAAAGGAAATAGGAAGTATTAACATGGTATTAGCGAGTGTGGGGAGAATCATGGAAGGGGGTAGATCTTTTAGATTAGGAAAAAGGAAAACAATTCAGCTTGAAACTATTAGAATGGTAGTTCCGAGTAATAAAGTACACTTTGAAAATGAGCCGGCAAAGAAAGAGGGATGAGAGGGAGGGATTGGAAAGAGGGGGAGGGGGGGCTTTCAATCACCAACATCTTGAGAACAGCTTACCTGGAGATAAGCACAAATTTGATTTTTGTCGGAAAAGTGACAGATTAAAATTATTAGTCTAGAACTATTCAGGTGTGGTCAAAGAGTGGCAGGCAAATGAAAAAGGCTCGGCGGGCGCCATAGCGCCCGCGGGCATAGGGTTGGGGACCCCTGGTCTAAGGCATTGCCATCGCAGTATTCTAGATACATACAACATATAAATAAAGTTGAAATTAAAATAAACACATGCCTGGAGGAATATATTTCTTCTCGACCAATGTAATAAGTTACATTGCCAAAACATTTAAATTATCTATTTAATTATATTCACTTTTCAAATGTCTTGAATAGGATGAGAGTGGTTTGTAATTCAAAAAAAAGGGGGGGAGGGGGGCTCAGTTGCCTATTACCAATTTGTTGGTGAGCCTTAATATAATACAGTGTCAGAATATTCTAAAGCATTACTCTAGCAATATATTGGACTGCTGATAACAAGCAGATTGAGGTTCGAATCTTGGATGAGTGTACTGAAGGTAGTTTTCCCTAAATAGTTTTCCATATCTTTATGCAAATGCGGGTACAATTCTTCTAAAATTAAACCATTATCATTCCTAACACATTAGTTTAGTTGGAAGACGTATAACCGAAATATGTACTAAGACATAGTGTTAGAAAAAATCAACAAATGCAGTTTCGGAACTCGATTGCAGTAATTTGTTTACATTACTACCACTGGACGAAGAGACAATGGCTGCCTCTCGAAGAAAATAGACTGCCCAATCCCCTGATCTAAGTTTCATTTTATTGGAACTCATCAACAGGAGTGTGAAATCTGCAATACAACTTCCTAAAAGATAAAAATGAAATAACACAAAAAGGGAGAAAAAAGGAATTGTTAAAGATTGGGGGACACATAAATAGTAACACGTAAAAGGAATGAACAAACAGAAAATGGACATTGGATCAGATTTAAAACAATCTATTTAATCAATAATATTCCTGAATTTTGTTTTATAAATGATATGGGAATATTAAATTAGTTTGCACAAGCTGTATACAAAAAAAAGTTTTTATTTATGAGGATCCGATAGCTCGATTAGACTACAGGAAGAACTACCAATAAACCTGTAGAACATTATGCGTAATATATTCACATGAGAATTCATAAAAAAAATTAACATTTTTATAAAATTATAAGCTCATGGATTAAAAAAAGAACAGAAATTTTAGATGTAAATTTAAAGTGTTCATTAATATGGTTTTATAAAAAGATGATGTGTGTTATGTCCAAAAAAATATTCAATTAAACCTGCGCCTAATGTAATCTTCACGTACATGATGCCTAATATTGTTATTGCCAGGCAGTGGAGGCAAGGGACCATGTTCCTCTTCTATCCAGGGTATTTCATCAACTGGGAATGCTTCATCCACATTTATGCAGATATTGTGCAAAACTGCCGTAGCGACGATAATAGCAACAGTATTGTGTGGCTTGGTCTCTAGTCTAGCTGTGTTAGGCATCTGAAACGCTGTTTCCATAACCCGAAAAGCCGCTCTACAGGATTGTGAGTGGCTATATGTGCACCACCTCTGTCCGAGCATTAAGGAGCGGTGTTAAAAGATATGGCAGGCATGGGTAGCCACTGTCTCCCAGAAGAATCCCTTCGACACGCCCTTGCTCGAACAAAAGACTTTAGACTAGATGCCCCAAATATTGATGCATCATGAAATGACTCCGGTCTTCTGGTGGCGATATCCACAAGCTACCTGAACATAACAGAATTATTAATAGTAGATATGTATTTTTATTCATAACAAGAATAAAGAAAATACTCATATTTTGTAACTTTTATTTAGTAAATTGGTTTAGTAATGAGAAATTTACTTTAAGAAAATACTGAACCCAACTTGATATTTAATCTAAAAATAGAGTTTATCACATAAAAAAATTAGTTGAATAAAATTGCTATAAATTCTCTTTGTACCTCGTGAAGGGGTAAAGTTTTAGGATCTAAAAAAGGAGACTTCTAATAGGACACTCTGAAAGATTAAATTTAACCAAGCCAATGGACTTGTAAGATAAAATACATAATCATAATGAGCCAGTAAGTATGTTATTACTCCAATGATAAACTAATGTTTAACAAATATATTTTTAAAATATAAAAAGATTATTAGGGACTAATAAAATATAATTTCTTTTACCAAAGTGTTGTCTAGCATAAGCCTTGGATAAAATACATTCCTCAAGATCATCTTAAATATGCATACAAGTTTTTTTTAAACAATGATAAATATTTGTCAGGAACCATATTGTTATAAGGGATAAAATTTTATTTAGAAAGTGTTTTAAGTTAGCCTACATTTTCAGATAAAGCATATTTTATTCATGCACAAATATGGAGATTAATGTCCCAATTTACCCCAAGGGCGAGGTAGCTTGGAACACTTTCAATTTTTTCATCGACTTTAGATTAGTGTAATTCATCTTATTTAGTTACACTTTATTCCTAGCCATTTACTCTATCCATGGTAAACCAATCAACAACATAACTACAAGTCTCAATTAACGATATTTGAAAAGCCTTAAAAACTGTTTCAAGTAAACCTGGTTGATGATACATATTAAAATTTTGACTGCCTTTATTTTATAAACATAAAAATTTATTATTTAATCAAAACAAAATTTGTTGTTAGTGTTAACAGTGACTTCCACACTTATAAACCAGTTGTAATATTTTTATTTAGGCCTATAAATGAACAGTAACAAAACTTTTCCAACCAACCTGAACATTAATGGAAAAGACACCATGCCTGTTGTGGTACACCTCCCCCTGTTCACACCTGCAACAACCCCTGGGAAACAACCTGTCCTCTTGAACCACTGCATTGTTGCCTCAGTTTGAAGGCAGGTTGATGTGCTCTCGCAACTTACCAGCTATTATCTCCATAACTGTGTGGATAGCCTCACAAGTGGCGCTACTATTAACACCAAACAGATCTCCAGCTGTAGAGAAATACACAATAAGAAATTATCATAAAAGAAGATAACATTTAGGGCCGAGACAGTAGGCAAAGAGGGCGAAACTCTTTACACATTTTCTTTGTCATATTATGGCAAGTTTTGTGTTTTGTACCATCCATAAACACAATAACAAAAGCAAATTATAACAAAATAACCGCTCTGTAACGCTGCAATTCGATGCGTTTTGTACTTTGCTATACAATATTGCCAAGCGTTTTTGATTGGCCTCTGTGAGTTTTCTTTTAATTTTTAAAAGTAGGGGAGTGTGTTGTACCTTGGACCGCATGTACCTTGGATCAGCCTTAATAACTCTGCCATCTAGTGTAGTAAGCAAGTACTAAATCAATTTATTTAAAATTATGACAGTTAAAGGCAAGCCTTTGTGTTAGTAGTAAGATTTGGATGTGTAATTTATCAACAAATTAAAAAAGTTTACTTTAGTCAGTTT
>CABFWO010001946.1:0-21819 GCA_902155825.1 Timema genevievae
TCAAGTTAACATTTATTGAAAATTTTTGCTCGTCTTACAAAACACTCGCAGACCAAGTTACTCGCAATCCAAGGTTTTACTGTATAGTATTTATTTACACTATAATATAATAGTTTGTAAACTAAATTAAAGTAAACCTTAATTATTATTAAAAAAAACATGATTTCAGTCCACAATCAAGCCATACTGATTGAGTGGCCGTCGTCTTTTGGCGAAGATACTGTCAATCTTGTGGTTATAGGGTGTCATGTGGTCAGCACAACGAATCCTCCGGACGTTAATCTCAGTTTTCTCTACTGGAGCCTCTACTCTTTCACTTAAGTAGCTCCCCCCATTAGTCCTCACGAGGCAAAGTTGACCCCGTTCCTGACCCACTGCTTCACAAAAATATATGGAAGCGCTGATGATCGAACCCGGGACCTCTGAATCTGTAGCCAGGAGCTCTGACCACTAGCCCACATAAAACTTAATTTATTAAAAAATATCGTTGAATGACTACTGAAATATTATCAATTTTTTTGTCTACGATCTTTCATAAACCTAATAGTTTAGAAAAACAAATACAAACTTATAATTTAAATTATTTAAAAATCTTTTATAAAGTACTCTAGCTCAGAATAGCTATTATAAATTAATAAAATGTTTCCTTTTATTTGGGACAACATCAAAATATCGATGGACACGCTGGATGAACGTCAAGCTCGTCTAGTCTGACTTATCGGTGACGGAAAGGTCAGGATTCAAATCCCGAGCGGATGTAATTTGGGAAGATTTCGTCAAATGGTCTCCCACTCTTCCTTCAAGAAATTGCTGGTCCATTTTCTTTAAATTCTACCTTCCTAATTAATACCCCGTTAATTTAAATATGAGGATAGAACGGACGAGTAGGTGGAAAAAATAAACTACACCACTACACTAAATATGAGGAGTATCTCTTAAGGACGCTTTTTTTTTAAAAATAGCGGTGATTATCTTTAAAAGAAACTGCGTGTTAATGACCACCAACCATGCATGTGTTTTGAATGTCTCTCACGAAGTAACAATGAACATTATATAAAAGGTAAAGTGTGATAGTAATGACTCAATCGTTTGTTTCATCGGTTGAGAGAAGGTGGGCTGTGAACTAACCTTGAGCTGTATAGAGGTAGCCTAAAGACAACGCAGCGCGTAACTCGTAGGAGAGGAGATACAGCTAGAACTAGGCCTGGTATTATGCGGTAACCTAGTCTTCATTGGTAAAAAAAAGGGTGAATTTAAGATCAGTAAAACCATAGTATCATATTTAAAAAAATCGAAACATAAATATTCTAAAAAAAACTATTTCATACATACCAATTTCGCTGTGGTCATGTGAAGGACGTAAGCTGTAAGCCGCACTTGAACGATATTTAGTTCTAATCTTCTATCTAATATCTCGTCTAATTGTTCATTGTGAGATGGGTTTCTAAGTAGTACTATTAAATTGTGCACTATAAATAATTAAAATTTACATTTTTTCGTAACAATTTCACTAATCAAACGTAGCGAGGCTCTGTTTTAACTTGATCTGTCCGGATCTTTGTTCCACTACAACTACTGTCAAATGTGTGAACCAATTTTAATTAGATCTGGCGGGGTCATTCTTTAAATCCAGGCCCAACAAGGTACGTACAAAGTTTTTCGCGGCCACTCAAAAATATGTCTGTTTGTTTCGAAATAACTGCCAAATGCGTTGACCAGTTTTAACTAAATTAGGGAGGGGTATTCTTTGAAGCTAGGCCGAACAATTTAGGTACAGAGCTTTTCAATCTGGTTATCCATTTCAATATGGCGACAAATCAAAAGGTTTTTCTTTTAGTAATTCATTCCAAGTGACTTGAAGTAATCAGCATACTTTTAAAAATATTCTTGACATAGATTGAAAGACTGACGTCATAAGCCTTGTTAACGAAGGCTATTCTCTATGAATATAATGTACTATTTAAAACAGAGCTCATTTGTTTTTTATTTAACTTGATCACCAAGGGAAACTATCAACGTTGAATCCAAGGATATATTTCAACTCAGAATCCAAAGAGAAGACTTAAGACTTTTCTAAAGATAAGAACATGGAAGGGAGGGAGTTCTATTGATCACTAATCTACTAGTTCTTTTATTTTTTATTTATTTGAAGGTATTTAACGTGTACTTTCTGAACCGACTGAATATATCATCACACGAAAATTTCTATGAGCGAGATCGAAAGAGCCTATTTTAACATACCTTCCAGGTTTAGTTTACATACCACAATCGACATGGGACTGACGGCTCTACGTCACTTCCGAGGGAAGTTGTGCTACGGATTTTTATCGCTCAATAAAAATCAGTCGACCCCGGCTGGGTTTGAACATCCGAACATTGGATTCTTGGGTGAGCACCTTACACTAAGACCACTGAGATCAACATCAACTAGTTATAGTTCAATTCAATAAATATGTTTATTTTTAAAATAAACATCAAGAATATTAAATTACTGGTTCAGATTATCGTATCAATTTTTAACGCCTTCCTCCATGTTTGTTGGACGGTCGCACGTATTCGCCTGACACCTGATTTTAATGGCGGCCTTCCTTTTTTTGCTACGCGACATTAAATGGAGTTATTAGTTTACTCTGTTTTATACGCCAAGGGACTCTTTTAAATTCCATTTGCGTCTCACTTTTATAAAGTGGCTCATTTGGTGATTGGCTCATATTGAAATTAATTTTTAAAACTCTTAAACACATTTTTTAATCTTTTCATTTTCCATTTTATATAGTGTATTCATCTTCTGTTCTCAGCAGGTGTAATATTTTAATTTATTCTCCCCTGTTGAGATTTTACCATGTTTTTAATCAACCTATTCTAAGGCACTAATGTGCCAACGCGCTCTAAACAATAAGAATAATAGTAAAAAAAGTAATTGTTTAACATTTTAATCTAAAGTAATGGAAGTCGGCTGAAAATGTTCTTATAAACTAATTTGATACACTTTAACAACGATTTATGCCTTAATGTGGTTTCGCATCCTCTCAACAGGCGAATTCCCTATTAATTAACCTGCTTATACCCGCTCTGGTGGCCGCGTGGCTTAAGGCGCTACTCTCGCAATAGATCAGACTGCAGATGATGGGGAGATCGTGGTTTGATCACGGTTGGGTAAACGGAGGTTTTTTTTCCCCCTAGGGGTTTCCTAACTCCTCTCCACGTAAATGCGGGTACACTTCCTCCAAATTCAACCTCCCTAATCCCTAACCCACTAGCTTTATTAGTACATAAGCGTACAAACCGAATGGGTAGTAAGATGTGGTACTAAAAAACCCTACTTATTTCTAGTCCCTTTGATCGGCGTTAGTTTATTACACATCGTCAAAAAGACATCAGTGCACATACATTTTGTCAAATAAAGCTTTCTCTCTATACATATATATATATATTACATACGCATTTCTTCAAAACCATGTAATATATATATATATATATAGTACATGGTTTTGTAACATTATTTAATTACTAATAATGTTCATGTTTATTTGATAAGGAATAATAATAATTGATAGTAAGTTTATATATTCTTTTTTATTCCCTTCCCCTTATTTTATATACTTTTCTTCTATGACAACGACATGTTTCGGCGATTTTTCACCATCTTCAAGTCTTATTTCTATTGAAGATGATTGATTTTACTTCATACTATTGAAAAGTTTGTGAACATTTTATCTAGTAAGATGATACTTTTTTTTTATCATCTACCCAGATAAAATTTTCACAAACTTTCCAATAATATGAAGTAAAATCAATCATCTTTAATACAAACAAGACTTGAAAATGGTAAAAAATCACCGAAACATTTCGTCGTCATAGAAGAAAAGTATATAAAATAAGAAGGGAATAAAAAAGAAGATATAAACTTACTATCAATTATTTTATTAGCTATTTAATAAATTATATTTATGAAATACTATTATTGGCTTGGAAGGGTTGATAAGTTGTAAAAAATATATTATCATTCATGTGAAAAAGTCTACTAAATAATTACAGCACTACAGCCTACATACTTTAAATTTTTGCTATTTTCCGGTTAGAGAGTAACTGCGGTTTTAATCATAATTTTCAAGTCTTGGAAGCTTAGAAGCATAAGTTACTAAATATTCTTAAAGTTTGATTGGTCTTACAACTTTCCGCGAAGCTTGCTTTAACAGCGGTTGAAACTTCGTGTTGTAAACTTTTTAGTCTCGAAACCGCATCCCGTTTAAAAGACCGACAGCTCGTTATAAGTGCTTCCTTTCTCCTCCTGACGTATACAATTTATTCTTCTTTCTATTTATTGGATAATAAACTAAGTATACCTCTTAGTAAGCTGAAGTTTATGATAGTTGGGGAAACTTTGCTTTTATGTTTTATATTAGTCATCTTAGAAGATATAATTACTTTTATTTTATTTTTTATACGGTGTACTATTACTCGTATGAGCTGTACGCAATTTAATCACACGGAATAAGATAGTGTTGAGAAAAAAAAAATTAAAATCTACATGCATTTTTGTGGAGGGTGAGTAAAAAAATAATTAAGGGAAATTTCGGCCTAAATATACCCGACCGGTACTCAAACCCTTTCTTCCCTTTCACCGACAAATCAAATTAGATTATATTGACACCTATATATGTGTACCCACCTATGAGTGTGGTATAATCATGTTTCTATGTACAGTATATATAATATAAATATTAAAATGAGATTTATCACCGCGTCTTACTACCCATTTGGATTATAAGCAAGTGTACTAACTATGCTAATGCGGTAGGGATGAGGAAAGTTTAACTTCGACGGCCGCATTTATGTGAAGGTAGAGTGGAAAATCTCTTGAGAAAATTATTCTCAGTACACCCGACTGGGATTAGAACCCTGATTTCCCCATGATCGATCTGTTGCAAGCGTGAGGACTTAGAACATGCGGCTAATAAAGTAGGCAAAAAAAAAAGAGATTTAAAACAGCAGTTTATCTATTCTCGAATATACGTGATATACCTTGGTTATCAGAGATACTATATCGATTATCCAAGATATATATACATATATGTATATGAGTGTTTATAGACATAAATATTTATAAGCGCATATAAATGTATAAAAATAATATTAATAAAGCATACTCTTGTGTATTTATGTTGACAAGACTAATGAGTTGGCCAGATATTAATATAAACCCCACGAATGATCCAATTTAATAGTAAATCTCCCATCCTCGCACAAATTAACACTTCCTTAATGAGGAGGTTTAATTAGTAGCCTCATTCGTGCTTTTTTCCAATCTACAAGATCAACAGCGGCCTTTTGGAACTACGCGATTCACAAATAGCCAAAAAATTAAAATGAATTATAAAATAAAACCTGATGGACGTACGATAAGCTTCACTAATAATCGAGAGTTAACTGGATTTATTTTTTGTCAGCTCGTTATACTATTTTAAAACTGACGATTGAACCAAAATTATTAAGATAAATATAGATTTATTTACTTTGTTCTTTTTGCTGTCGAACATAATACATATTGCATTCCGATCTATTTTCTTTACTTACTAATGTTTACGAAAATGTATACAGGTTGATGCGCAGTTTTCTACATTTATGGAGTACTGTGTTATTTTCCGCAATTTAAATATTCTCACCCCAAACCTCACCATTGGATAACTTTTGACCTGTTTTGTATTGGATTTTTATTTTAGTTGAACTTTCAACGTATCGGAATTTTGTACTTAAAACCTTTCAAACACGAATCAAACATGCTCTCGCTTCCCATATTTGTCTCTGTATCTTATCTCTTTCTAACTCTTTCTTTCTGTTCTTGCTATTGTTCTGTTTCTCCGTTTTTATTTCTTTATATCTCTCTCTATTGGTCTCTCTATCTTTCTTTTTGTCTTTCTCTCTCTATTGATCTCTATCTTTCTTTTTGTCTTTCTCTCTCTATTGATCTCTATCTTTCTTTTTATCTTTCTCTCTGTTTCTATCGCTACCCTCCTTCTATTCCCCGTGGACAAACTGCCAGTACGGTTTAAGGTGGGATGGAAGGGGATGCGAAAAAAAGACAGTGTTTTTGCAGTTTTTATGGCAAAATATTTTTTGGCGAAAATAAATAAAATATTGCTCATAGAATTGGATTTTCTTCACATGGTGACCTCAAAATTTCTTGAATATCTGTCGAGGGAGGGTGTTCTGTAATTTAATGACATGTTTTTCTCTTCATTTAAAAAGTTAGTTAGTTAATGCCACCCTGACAGATATTCAGAAACTGTTGATATCAACATGTGAAGAAAATATAAAACTCTGTGTTTGTACTGGAGCAATATTTTATTTATTTTGGTTTAAAAAGTTTTGCCATAAATACTAAAAAAACACTGGCCCTTTCTCGCGCCCCCTTCCATACCACCTTAAATGCGCAGAGGGATGGTCGGAGGTAGCGTTGAAATAGTAGCCCTAGCGTCTTAGTGAATTTTACTGTAAACTATAGTACAAGATGTTGTGTAGTCAGCTATGATAATTGGTTATGTCTAAAAGCGTCTATCACCAGCCCAAGTCACTCCTTCTAACCAACCGTCCTTCTGTATGCCTACATTGGTAGTCTACTCTTGATCTCGGAAATGATCCTTGAACGTATACTCCCGCGACGACCCCCAACTCATACTGAACTAGTTTCGATCTTTTAACATTGATATGAACTAGATGTTAGTAGGCAACGACATCTCTCTCTTTCTGTTTGTCTCTCACTTTATATTTTCTCTCTCTTTATTTGTCTCGATATATCTCTTTGTAACTCTCTCTATAAATTTCGCCATCTATCTGTATTTATTTCTCTTTGTATTTCTTTCTCGCTCTGTATATTTTTTTCTCTCTTTGTAGGTCTCTTTTTATATCTCCACAATAAATAACTATAGTAAATTTATTTATTGTTTTTTTCCTTAAATTTTCACTCCATCTTCCCCGTGTTACTTACTACCTGTCCGGGATGTGCGCACATTTACTCTGATGGACGTAAGGTTGAGTAAGATACAAGTTTAAGGATATGTACCCGTATTCGCTTGAAAAGAGAGATAGAGAGAGGGGGGAGGGGGGGACTATGAGGAAGATGATATCTCGATACACCCGGTCGAGATTCCCGCCTAGACATGGCGACTCTCAAACCGAACCAGACAAGACGAAATTGATCCGCGTTCCCACCGGTGCGGGTCACCAACTCGTCAGCCCTGTCAGTACAGCACAGTTTATAAAATATCAACTACCAACCCACGTTGAAGAAGTGTGTTAACTTTTTGCACAGTGTGTCCGTGTCGCTCCCGTACGCGCCGCTCATATTAGCTTTTTGTTTTCTTTCCCCGGTGCGCCCTAAAACAATAAAAATGTAATTCTGAAATGTTTTGGGACCCATTATAAAACATTTTGCTGACGGTGAAAGGATTTATATAAAAAAATAGTTGGAGGGATTTAAAGTGATTCTATGAAAGGGTTTATTTAAGAATATATAATATTATTTTGTCGGCAGGATAGAAAAAAAAAACTATAACAAGATCTTTAAATAAGTTGGCACTTTCGTTAAAATAAATATAAATTAACTTTAATTTTTTAGTTTGAACAACATAGGCCTATATTATGATAAATTACTTGACCATAGTTTAATTCTACGGTATTAGTTATTTCTACTTTCAATATTATCTGATATTTATCAACGATGAATAACTTTAACCCATCCGATATGTCAACAATTAAAACGTTTAACAATGTTTAATTGGCCTTTCACATTAGTGAGATCTTACACATCAATTTTATCAGAAGACGATAGAACTGGACCTCAAATTGTGCGACCTAAAAGGATGGACCAAAGAAAAAGAATATTAACAAAACTATCCATATTTCGTTTAAAGAGATGATACGATTTTTTTATTACGTTCATTATCAAGGTAGGCCTATGCTAATGGCCCTTGTTCGACGAGACTTTAGACAAAATCAACAAAAAACAGGTTATCAGTGACTTTACTCAAGAGATAGGGATCTAAAGGGTAACTTAAAGGAAATGTTCCCACATTAGCTGGAACAGGGGTTGATGAAAACCAAGGTGATAAATCCAGTGGTGGTGGAGCTTTATTTGTGTGGAGGAGGCAAGCAAAAAAAAATATTTCTAGAGATTTGCCTTCTACCCCCCTTCCACTTTTACCTGATATATTTTTTGAAAATCGGATGTTTCTAAATTTTATTTAAAGTCGCCATCCTCCCCAATTTTTGAAAATAGAAAATATTTATTTGGAATCTATTTTGAGTTTTATTCCCCAGAATTTTTTGAAAATTGTATGCTTCTAGAAGCTATTTGAACTAGTTCTCGCCTTGAGTTAAAAAAAGATTAGATTTCTTTAGAGAAGGTATCTAAAGTGGTCCTACCCTACCTATTTTTGAAATTTGAATGCCCCTCGAAGCTGTTCAAATGCTGAATGTGCCGAATGCTTCTGGCCTGATTTTTTTTTTCCGACAGCCTTTAGAAGCTATTTGAAGTGGTCTTCCTTTTCTAGCAAATTTATGAAAATTGAATGCATCTAAAAGTCATATGTAGTTTGATTTAAAACATCTTTCAGCTTTATATTCGATAATGTCAGAGAATTTGAAGTAAATCTATGGAGGAGGGAATTTCTTTCCAGGGGGGAACCCCCCCGGTTTTGCTGCCCCTGGATAAATCACATGTAGGAAACCACCCCCAATCAACCAAACCAGATTTATAAATCTTGCCTCCCACATCACAAAGAACACCTATTTTAATTTCCATTTAATCGTGTGAGGCATGCGTGACAACTGTTTAGTGCTAGATCCTAAATATTATTTAAAGGCGTGATAGATTAGCTCAACAGGCATCCTGCATTTAAAAGTAACCGGGTTTAATGCCTGACAAGTTTACGATTTTTTTCATTGTAATTACACCTCTTTCTACTGAGTATAATACTAAAGATGTTGGTCATAGTTACTGAGAACCCTGTTTCTATCCTTGTTGGTGGTTACAGAACTGTGTTTTTGCCATGAATTCATCTACATATTAAGATATTCAAATTCTTAATTCAAGTGCTGAACTTCACGTTTTAGAAGTGTTGTATTATAATAAGTTAGTTTGGAAATTATGTGCTTTTTATAACCCTAGATTTAGAAATGTTCTCATTGGAGACTCCTTATAATAACATTAAAAAAACTTTTTTTTTACAGCTTAAATCTTGATATTTTATGTCATGTTGGTAATTTTATTTTGTGTGACTTTTATTTCCCTTGTTTCAGGTGAATATTTTGTCAATCATCTCAGCAGTGCGGAAATAATTTAGGTAAAGTTGAGAAAATGAGGAGAGCTAGCGTAAGAAATTTAAATAAGTTTTACGGGTTTAACCAATAAATTAATTTTTCTAATCCATATAATTATTTAAGTTGATATTATAATTGTTAAACTCGCTTAGTAATAACACAGTGGTAAATGTTTACAAAACCCTATTTAACAATATATAAAATAATAACGCACACTAAAGCATATGCAAATACTAAATTGTACACTTACTAATAACTTTATATAGGCCTATAGGGCCTACAATATTATCAGATAAAATTTAAAAATGTTTTAACACCTCTAAATATATAAATTAACTTGCTCATAAAAATTATGTTAATATTCTGAAATTGCGAGAAATATACTTGCCATTATGTTGTTACCTTTTATTTGTTGTTGAATTATCTAAGTTAATCGGGTATTTTTCACGCTCAATAAAGTAATAATGAAAATGCTTGGTTCTAAGTATTATGTTTAGGTCGATGGCAGTTAAAATAATTAATTAAAATAATCAAGAAAGACAGAATAGCTATCTTCGGTTTCAAAATGTACTGAATTAACCAGAATATAAAACGGACGAATGTTAATAAACCACAGCATCCCATACCATCGCTATTGCTGTTAGGGAGTTTTAACCTAACTCAAATTTGAATCTCAAATATTTACAAATGTACAATAGGAACAGCGACTTTTCGCGAACAGTGTTTTGAAGAACGTATGAAAAATCCATTTCAAAAGCGCTAAAACTTGTTTCAAATTAAAAGAAATCATTATTACGTATTTTTGAGTTCACGAAACAAAACTACAAAGGAATATTTATATGCGAAATAGAAGTTTTAACACGAATTCTTGGTAATACTTAATAATATTTTAAAACTAAATTAATGATTTCTCTGCAAATATCCGTTTATAATACCATAGTGTGGCCTATAATCGCACTTTAAGATAATAAGTTACAAATCATTATTACGTATTTTGAGGACTATACATAGGCTACTATACCGCAATAGATGGTGCTCTTAGTTGATTACCTTTAAAAAACTTATATAACAATAGATGTACCTTGACTATAATAATAAAACATCTCTAATAAAATAATTAAACCTTTTATATCTGCCCTTACTACTTTTGAAACATGTTTTTAGAGACTTTTGGTTGCTGTGTGTTGGTTACTGCTATTCTACTGTGATGTGAATGTAGTATTTTGTTACTAAGTTTGGAATTTATACATCTTTTATTGTAACACTTCACTTTTAAAACATGAACAAATAAATATTTCCATTTATTTTATTTATTTATTTTTAGCACCGCGTCTTACTACCCGTTCGGGCCACACGCTTACGTACTAATTACTCTAATGGATTAGGAATTGGGAAGGTTGAATTTAGAGGAAGTGAACCCGCATTTGCGTGGAGGGAGAGTGGAAAACCATTTAGGAAAAACCACCCCCGGTGCACCCGACTGAGATTCGAACCTCGATCTCCCCGTCCTCGGTGGTCTAGCTCAACACGACTGGCGCGTTAGCCAACTACGCCACCGAGGCGGGTAATATTTCCATTTAAAATGTCCTAGGCCATGCCTTATTTTGTAGGCTTCTAAAAAGTATGACAAACAAACCCTTGAAAATTAATCTAATAAAGTATTTTTACTGAAACTTTTTAAAAATATAATTCGAATATATTGTGCAAAAAGTGAATTTTTTGGGTGATTTTTCCAGTTGTTATAAACTAATTTTTGGAATTAATTAATTTTTTATTTTTAGAATTTTTAAACCAAATTCAAGATTTTGTATGATGAAAATTAAAATATTTATTTACCTTGATATAGGTTCTCTACCCTTTATTTTAATTAGTACAAAGTCGTACAACCCAAATGGGCAGTAAAACGCGGTGTTAAAATTAATTAGATGTACAGTCCAATTTCCATAGAAAATCTACTAAATCTGTTTTCACGTATTCAAACGTTAGGTCACATGTTCTGCAGTCGTCACGTTTGATAGATATTACCAATAACTATCAAATAACACTAATAAATATTGTAAAATATTATCATTGTTTGCTAAATAAAAAAGTTTGTATTTTCTAAACGTGTCTTCCTATGAAAATTAGCCAACATTGAAAAAAGTTCACTAGATTTTTAACTCTGCTATCAAAACTAATAGCACCCCTCAAACGTGCCAACTGTTCAATGCATATTCTGGTTCATGAATACATACATTAAAATAGGTTTTTGAACTATCTCATTAGTTTCTTTCCATGTTGAAATTGCAACAGGCTTTGTGTCTTTTAGAGTATAGAGTAGGATATAGGTATCCTCATAGCAAAACTAAATTAATGATAAGTAAACGTAGAGAATATTTATATAATTATATATATATATTTTGTATTCCAGATTTAAAATAATCATAAAAAAATTGTACGGAACTCCACACGGAATTTCTCGCTCTATTGTTTAAAAATGAAGATATTTACTCAAAACTCGTAATATATGTGAAATAAAATAATATACACTAGCAAACCCAAGCATGAATTGCACTATATTTATGCAAAACATTTTTTGAGTCCCGGTTTTAAATTTTATAATTTTATTTTTAAAGAAGTAATGTCCTCATTTTATGTTTGGACCGATAAAAAAAATCACTATTGGGTTCACAAGGGTCAACACTTCGTATTAAAATTTAGACTTCCGGTTGAATTAAAATTTTCGACATTTTATTAAGAGTTGCACATCTTCAGGTCATCGCACTGCTATTAAATTCCTCATTTATAAATTGTGACCAATATAAAATGTAAATATTGACTATGAGTCTAAAATGTAAATAGATCATTGTTGTACAAACATTTCTCCTAGGAGGTTTAAGGAAAAATAACATAAACTTTTTGAGATACTTACTTATATTTAATTACTCTATGGCATTGTAGAATTATTGCGTTAAAATTTAAGTAGTATCTCTTTACAACTAAAGCTCACAAAATTGTATTAATATATTTGCCAAAATCTCAGAAACTGTTGGTTTTTATAAAAATATATTTAATTTAAAAGTTTTTTATTTTTAATAGTACTACAATTTTGCAATGATTAGTTATTTGTATCTCAAATAGTTGTGGAGATACGGAGATGTCAGCTTCTGTAAAGTACCCTAAAAGTGATTTTCATGGGGAAATGAAAATAGCCAGTTTATTTATTATCTTAATCAACGCATTGATGCGAATTTTAATCAAAATCGTTAGAGCGTATAGCTTGAAAGTTATTGGTTTTATAAAAATATGCTTAGAATAAAATATTCGTATTATAAATTGATCTACATATTTGTAATAATAAATAATTTCATATCTCAAATAGTTTCGGAGATATGATAAAAAATGATAATTTACCCATTTTGTCGAAATATTGAGAGTAGCCATTTTGTTTGGAATATTTATAAATGTTTATAAATGAAATTTAATCAAAATCGTTAGAGCCGATTTTGATAAAATTGACTTTTTCTCTTTTTGCCCTTCAGTAAACTAACCTTAATTTTAGAGTTAGGTATCCAATTCCAAAAACTCCTCGGGGAAACCTATGAAAACCCTAGGTATCAGATTTTAGCCTGATCGGTAAAATAGTTTAGGCTCTAGTTGAAAGTACAGACAAACAGACGGAAGTTCAAAAACCACTATTTCGGATTCGTGGGGTCATGAAACGTCGAGATTCGTCAAAATCTCGAGTTAGATTTTTTTGACGATTACAATACTTTTCTCTACCTGTAAAATAGCGAGAAAGTAAAAATCTGAAAATTGAGCAATATTTTGTTTAAAATATACAGTATTTTTAATACCCGAGTTTCCAACCTTGGGTTTTCTAGATACACTCCGATTGCACTGTTAGACAGCAATCTTACCTTGACGGATTACAATATTGCATAGCTTATAAGATAGAGCCATCTGGACATAATATGTATTTATTATTATTATTATTTTACATCAATACCATTTTTTTATTACCGTTCTTAAATTTATTTATTTTTAGGTTGACACATTTGAAAAATTTTGCTCCTGTGATGGGGGTTTTCGTCAATTTGCAAAATGTACGGTTGGAACTTAGAGGCTTGTTTTTCACCGCGACTCAATCCACTTCTTTTTTTTATGCATCCACGCAGCACCTTCTCTAATTTAATTACGCGACTGAACAATGTGTGCCCTATTCAATCGTCACATCAACGCACTAGTCCTGCCTGGACAACGCAGTACTCCATTGCTTCCTCGCCAGATTAGCTACAGATAGGATCGCTCCATACAATTCCTTAACTATGTAAATTTATTTAAATATATAGGCCTATGTCTCCCCCCTCCCCCACGAAAAAAAAATTTCCCACAGACTGTGGTAATCCGTCCGGTTTTAGTAAATTCCTTTCTGTTTGAATTTTTCATTTAAATTCCGCTCCATCATCTCCATCATTATAAGCTGTGATATAAATTCCGTCCCGTTTTTATAAGGATGCTATTTAAATTGTGTCCCCCTCCTTAATTCGTCTTTAGATACAGAATGATGAATATAATAAATGGAAGCAATTAAAATACTATAGTGAAAAAAATGTAGTTACATTTCAAACATTTATTTCAACATGACCACATTGTTAAACTTTAATATAAGGGTCAAATTTACAAAAAAATATACAGTACGGTAATTATTACACTAATCCGAACTCGCGCTATTACGGAAGACACGGTAATCCGAACCACCTACAACTCCCCTAGTTTTACTCCAACTCCACTCACGGTCATGGTCCCGTTTTCTTACCGCGACACTCTTCTGTTGACGTTTTAATTTAATACCGTCCCACCCGATTCAGTGGCCGAATTGTCTAAGGCATCACTGTCCTGTTAAACTGGCCTGCTGAAGGCGGGTAGATTGAGGTTCTAATCGCGGTCGGGTCTGCTGAAGTGGTTATTCTCAGGTCTTTGGAGTCGGTACGACACGCCTTCGACTCCGACTCCTCTATTATATCATTCACTGCAGTAAAATACCCCAGTACAGATGAATTCATGGGAAGCTTCTTTGGCATTACGTGAATAAATGTATCAATCCAAATTACAAATATCGATCATAAAGAATAAAAAAGTATAAAATTAAAATTATATATTTACCATATATTGTTATAATATTAAAAGTTTTTATTTTGAAGCCGGAATCTGAGTCGGTACATTTTTACCGACTCCACAGTCCTGATTATTTCTAAATGGTTTCCCACTCTCCTTCCAAGCAAATGTGGGTTTACTATCTCTAAGATCCTTCCTTCCTCATCCCTACCCTATTTAGAGAAAAATCATTATATGCGTATAACCTGAAAAGGTAGTAAGACGCGGTGATAAAAAAAAATATCGTCCCCAGTTTCCATTTGACATTAAATTTTGTTGTCCTTGACTGTACTTGGTAACTCTGAATTCCACGTTCGGACAGGAGAGGCTGCTACGGTGGCTATTCCATTCAAGGAGGGTGGTGGGGGAGAGGGAAGTTCTGCTTTCTGTTCATTCCTTTGTCCGTGTAATTAAGCATCATTTAGTGTATGGACCGTGTGCTATGCGACTACTCTAGGGGGTATCATGGGGGCAACAACAGCATAAAACTATTCCATTTATGGAACTAGATAGTGTGTGACCAAAATCACAGCTCGGCTCGCCATTTTTTTTTTTATACACCCGAGCGATTCCTAAAGGACGTCACGCGATGAATCTTGATCAAATAGGGTGTTTAATAATTTCCGTGCTCCAAGTCTCACCTGCAGGCTATTCGTGTATTTACACTTTTAATGTAGGGATGAGTAAGGTAATATGAATATAAAATGTACCTGCATTTGTGTGGAGTAAGAAAAGGGGAGAATAAAATTTAAGAAAAAATTCTCAATATACTCGGCCGGGAATCGACCCCCAGACATCCCTATTACCCTTAAACCAGAGAAGATGAGACTTATGACATTATCTGCATGCTCATTGGTGAGATTTTGTTGTTGTGTAATTATGCCTTACCCACTTCAATGGCCGCACGGTCTAAATCGTCACTTTCGCAATATATTACACTGCCAATGATTGGGAGATCGTGGTTTGATCCCGGTCGGGTGTACTGAGGATGGTTTCCCCTAAATTGTTTCCCACTCTCTCTCTCTCTCTCTATGTATATATATATATATATATCTCCGCACAAATGCGGTTACATGCCATCTGAATTCAACCTTCCTCAACCCCAACCTTATAGTGTAATTAGTACATAGGCGTATACTCCAAATAGCTAGTAAGATGAGGTGCTAATTTTTTTTAAGTTGAGCGTTCTAACAAGATGGGTGAGGGAGATAGAAACAGAAAGTGGTGTAACATTACCAGGACATTTTTCACTGTTGTATTATGTTATTTTTGCAAATACAAGCGTGTAAAAACCAAAATGACCAAAAGTAGCTTTGTTGTGCGTCTTACTACCAGTTGGGGCTCTCCTTACATTTATACTTTTTTTTAGCACCGCGTAACATTACCTGTTTGAGTTATACGCACATGGAAACAAGTTACGCTAATAAGCTAGGGATGAGGAAGGTTGATTTTAGAGAAAGTGTACCTGCATTGGCGTGAAGGGAGAGTGAAAAACAGTTTAGGAAAAATTACGTAACTATGTTTGTTTGTAGAACATATATTTTAATAGCTCATTATGAATGTACACTTCATCACAGTCATTCAGCCCTTACCGCAACGCGGCTCCGAGTATTAATGTTTAGAATCTTATATTTTTTAGCTGTTAAAATTGATCATAACTATTTCAGCAAAATCGAGTATTATTTTAGAAGTGACTTTCAACGTTGTTGTTCAGCTGACGCTTCAATCTTTTTAATGAACATTAAAATCCAATAGTCTTTGTAAGGGTCTTTTAGAAAATGCAAACACTTTTTTTTTGCGGCCAAAATTGAAGACATGTTTTAATATTATTTGTATTATTTTATAGGTATCATGTTGATAATTTACAATGAAAGTGAAAATTTCTGTTAATATGACTTGACGTATAGATATAGAAAAGTAGAACCAGTAATTTTTCTAGCTGTCAGATAAGGAAAACTATTCCTATGAAGATTGAACTGTACTAGCTGTCACCATCGGAAATTATCTAATTAAATTTATTAAAAAAACAACAAAAGAGTTCTGTTAATTCTCTCTAATATTATGATCCATCTATTTCAATGTGGGTGTTTAATTAATATCGTCCCAGCTATCCCTCTATTCAAGCTGTTTTGGTAATGTATCTGCTCACGGGAGATAAGATTATATTAATAGCCGCCACAGAACTTGTTCACAATACCTATTGTCGTGATAGACATGCGGGCCTATTGGGCTGGCGCCACAAGATATAGGCGCCCCTCTATTATTGTATATGAGGTAGGAAAAAAGAGGAGGGGAGATAGTGTCCGGTAAGTGTATCGAATGGACCAGGGAACCCCCAATCCTAGTTCAAACTTTAAGGTCAATAATAGCTCACACAGACAAGTAAGTAAATTTGTTCGCATGTACACTACGTTTACCATGAAAGGTAGCAAGCCCACCTTAACTAATTACACTGTGACCCTATCTTATGAAATATACCATAGTGTAGTCTATCAAGGTAAGCTTCCTTATACCGTTCAGGCAAAAGATTTAAATAAATTGTTTGATGGATTTTGTTCAAACTTTATAATATTTATGTGTTTGTTTGATTTTGACTATAGCCTTCAAATAAAGGGTAGCTAGTTTACTGATGAGTTTTTTAAATTCTTATTTTTTTATAATGGCTTTTAAGATTTGGTTTAAAATGAAAATCTGGGAACAGTTTTTTTATGAGAGATAATATAATTTAGGACTTTCCAATAATTTGACAGGATTTGTTTACAAATAAACTAATTTTTGAAAATGTAAAATTTAAAAAAATTGTTAGAACAATTTTGTTTACAATTTATATATGAAGAGTGTTAATTGTGATTAACAAAATGATGTTTGTTTTTTGTATCCTACAATTTTTAGTATTTTTTTTTAGAAAAATATAAACACATTATTATTTATTATTCAAAACACTCACCAGATACCTATTATCAATCCTTATTGTTAAAGCCATTTCCGAAATATTTTAAATGTTCCAAATTCAGTTAGAGTAGGCGTAAACTATCCTTAATTCTGTAGCTAGAATCTGACTCCCGATTTGAACTTGAAGCATGCCCAGTATCCATATAAAATTTAAATATAAAGTTTGAAAGAAGAACATCAAACTATTTAGGCTGTAGCTTTGGGTACGGACATAACTGCGACAGTTTTATTTTAGTTTAGGAGCACCTTAAGTTGGGGATGAAGTGGACTCAAGAAAAGGTAAATATTTTTGCATTTTTTACATAAAATAATTTTTGGTCAAAATAAATCAAATATTGCGCCATTAGAATTATAGAGATTACTTTTTTTTCACATAGTGATATAATTGTTAAATATCATTTGTCAAAGATGTCCTGGAATTTAATGACAACGTTTTTGGTTCATTTAAAAAGTTTATCATCTAATGCCGCTATACTCATGACAGATATTCAAGAACTATTGATATCGCCATGTGAAGAAAATTAAACTCAATATTTGATTTATTTTGACAAAAAAAAATGCTTTGCTATATAAACTGCAAAAACACTGGCCCTTTCTCGCGTTTTCTACATTTCCACCTTAAACGTTAAAATCCATTATAATATTTAAGTAATTTTTTGTCACGATTACAATACTTTCTTTATATGATAAAGTAAAACCACAAAGAAGGGATAGCTGCGCGACAGTTCATCAGGGATCGAAATATTGGTTTATCGGTGGCACTACATATACCTGCTACGTGTGTGAAGAGTGGAGACGAGGGCCCCAAATGACAATAGCTCGTTAGCGGACAATCGACAATAATTCAACAACCGGAGGCTGAGTCACATCACGAACCTTTTTCGACGAGCAATGATTGTCAGCGTTATTTATCTTTTTTTTTTACCACCTCGTCTTACTACCCTTTCGGGTTATACGCCTATGTACTAATTACACTAATGGCCTTGGAATTTGGAAGGTTTAATTTAGAGGAAATTCACTCGCATTTTTGTGGAAGGAAACTGGAAAACCATTTAGGAAAAACCACCCTTAATGCACCCGACTGGAATAGAACCCCGATATCTCCGTCCTCTGCAGTCTAGTCTGCTGCTATAGTAGCCAGGTCTACCACTACCAAAGTTTTTATTTACTGAGAACACGGTGAGATGAACTTTTTCGATTCCCGCTACCAGGTGTCTTTTTTAGTTTAAAGAATATAATTTGCTATAGTCAACGTTGATATTATTGTATTATACTAATGTACTAGTGGCATTTTATAGGAATGGATAATATACACACAAAAATGACAGGTGTAGATGTAATTACTTGAAAATTGTTTTATTAAGTTTAATAACGGTCAAAAAAAGTTATATCTGAATAAAACTGTGATTTATCTTTGTATACGAATTCGTAGCCAATTACTCAATTCCCTGACACTAGATATTTGGGTGTTAATTGGGGTTTTAAGTACATAACACGAGGGATATAATTGATTTGCGTGCTAGTAAGTATTATTTGGTTTTAAAGATGCATCGAATTAAAGGCGATCATTAACGTCATAAACACATATAAAAACCTAAAAAACAGAATCAAGAAATTTAAATGGTCAGGAGGACTAACGCGATTCTGAGGGTATAGTTGCGTGAGGTTGAGAAAAAAAATAATTAAAAAGTTGGGGAGTAGGGTATAAGATGAGAGACAAATAATCCTTTCGCTCTGAGCGAACTTCTTTGTCACGTTCCGCAAACGAAGCTATACTTAATCCCCATAAGCGACAAGAGGATTAAGCTCCTTGGAGAGGGGAAAGGTTTTGAGATAGTACATCTACCCTGTTTATAGTAGGAGAGGCTGTAAGTAACACTAACAGCTAACAAAGGGTTCTTTATTGAAAATATTGCCTTAAAGTCACTAATGTCAACCTATTAGGAAATAATTATTATTTGCTCAGTAAAAAAAGTATTCTAAAACGAGTATAGTAATACTTCCCTAAGGATTACTGTATAATTGACGTTTTCTTAACTCATTGAAAGAACAAAAAATATTAATAAAACATTTTTTTTTTAATTTGCGGTTGTGGCAATAAGAGATTATAGTAGACCTACATGAAATAATAAATTTAAAAGTATTATATCCACACGTGTATCTTGTTATAACCGGCAACCAAAATAAATAATTTTTTTATAACGTCGATAAAGAGCCAAACAAAAGATTGGTTTCAAAATTTAAAAAAAAATTATGAACACAACCGAAGATGGTTTGTATGATGTCATTAACCACCCCTGTTTCGGCTGGTTCGCCATCTTAATTTATGAAGAGAACGTAGTATTGTATAACAAACTTCAGTTCCACAGAAAAAAGAAACACCCAAACGTTTTTATAAATTATATATAAAAAAGATCTATTAGATACAAGTGTGAATATAATAATTTTGTATTTATTATTTCATGCACTATATTATCTCATGCTGCTACAACCGCGAAACAGGAAACATGTTCTTTTTATTAATATTTTTTGTACTTTCAATAAGTTAAGAAAAAGCTAATTATTCAGTAATACCAAGAAAAGTATTATTAGAAGCGTTTATCAAGACTTGTTATTGTTGATATAGTTAGTATTACTAAGAAAATAATAACTATGGACGCATAGGTAAACATCAGTGACAATCATCCAATATTTACTTTCTGATAGCTGTCACTTACCTAAACTTCTAACATGAATGGGGTTTAGCTCTGCTTATTACTAACATCAAAGTCTATCTGCATTCTTTACACTAATGGGTTAGGGAAGAGGCGGGCAGAATTTAGAAGAGGTCTACCTGCAACTTCAAATAGAGTGAGATTGAAAAACTATTTAGGAAAATATACCTCGGTACACTCGGCCGGGATTCCAATCCAGAGCTCCTTGCCGCCGGTAAACCAGACCAGACCAGACTAGACCAGACCGATCCCTTTTTCCACTAGATTAAGCTATTTCCTCATGTGCCCCTCTGTACTTATAATGCGCACGTCCCTATCAAAATTAGTATTTAAAAAAATAAAATACTTGCGTATTTTGCGTGTGTTAAGTTTGCGTGAATAATCTACCGTTTCCGCTAAAGTGTCCTCACTGGGCTAAATATCGTTGTTGTGTTCACCCTGAAGTCGGGAATAACAACCACCCCTTTCAGGATATGAAACTTTTTAAAGCCCTATCATAATTCATAAAAAAAAGTGTTGTCAATAAATTAAATCTTTATGCTCTCGCAGGGCTTTAGAAAAATGACAACATTTTATCACTGTACACTTCGTTTATCCAGGAAGGTAGCAAGATCATCCTACATGTTTCCCCTATGGCTTAGCTTATAAGATAGGGCCGTAATGTAGTACGCCAATGTAAGACTTCTGATACCACCTGCTTCGGTGGACGCATGGTCTAAGGTGTTATTCTCGCAATAAACTGGACTGGCGTTGACAGTGAGATCGGGGCTCGAATTACTGTTGGATGTACGGAGGGTGGTTTTCCCTAAATTGTTTTTCTGCTCTTCCTCCACGCAAATGCTGTTACAATTTTCCTAAATTCCACCTTCATCCCTTGCACATTAGTGTAATTAGTACATAGGCGTATAACCCGAACGGGTAGTAAGACGTGGTGCTAATTTTTTTTTATCGTCATATGAAATCAAATTTAGCTATCAAAATTTTGGCCACTAAAAGCTGATGCGTTATGGTTTTTCATATTTAATCTTTTATTCAAGATGATTTATAGACAAATAATAAACTCTGTCAAGGAGGTAAACCCATATAAAATCAATATCATATATTATTTATATGAATTACAGCTTTTTGAAAACCCACAATTAGGGCTAAAAGCTTTTATTAGTTAGTTAATTAATTACTTGACCCCATTACTTTGTTTATTTTTAGTGGCACAACCATTTCTTTCACTTTTAAAAGAAAAAAAAAACTTTTAGTTTGATTTAGAGCGGTCAAGGGCTCCCAAAGAGAAAAATGGTAATTAATTTCTGTTGTTTATTGGAAAAAATATGACTAAACACATCTAACACTACCCCATACCATTAAACTCAGAATATGACATCTATAGGCCTACGTGTTAAGTTGAATATAGTTACTTATTCCTCTGAAACCCTGTCATTTTTGAAACCCGAAGAACATAAATTTCCCGCATGTGGAAACAGAGCATCCATTGAATAATGAAGTGCTCCCCTAGCTATTCTTTTTATAATTGATCAACTAAAATCACTAGCATGTGTGGTCTGGCGTGTATGTAAAGTAAATTAAACTCCATTATATAACTCTTGTTATATCAAATTAATATGTACTTAATTACAGGCGGGCATGTAAAATATGTTTTGTGGAAGGTCATATTTCTATAAACGGTACTTGGGGGGGGGGG
>CABFWO010001946.1:24598-51490 GCA_902155825.1 Timema genevievae
GGGGGGGAGGGGGGGGCTCGCCGCAAGGATAACTTACCCGATTCTGACCAGCGGGCTAGTCACTGCCGGATGTAATTTTATTTTTAGCTTTCACGTTTGAAGCAAGGGTTATTGGATATTTAAATTTAATAAAGATAGGATAGGAACGGGGACGTTCGTATAAGAGAGGGGGGGAAATACATGATCAGAGAAACCAGTTGTAGATCGAACACCTGACCCTTGTATTAATCCGCCTCACAAATCATACGAAGGAATCCTGCAGTTGAAGCAGTCAATCTTGATTCGAATTAATTGAAAAATGACACGTGGACACAGGAATCATATTATAATTATAATCGTTTATACTCCAAGCTTTGCATTTAATCCATACTTAGTTGTATAGCGTTGCTTTCTTACATCTTACGTCACTTTGAACGTACAATTTATTTGTACTATTGGCAGCATAAAGCCACAACCGAGTCACCGGTGGCGGTGATATAAATTATAGCTACTAGTAGCCGACACGTCCATCACAGACTTTGCCTTAAAATATGAGTGAAGAATTACCCTGAGAACAGAAAAATCCCTAGATAGCCTAGTGGTAGAGCATTGGTATGCCAAGCCAAAGGTCCTGTGTTCAATTTCCGTATCCAGGTCTCTTTTTTAAAATGAATTTGAATATGATACAAATACGGCTGATTTTTGTATTTATAATCATTAATTTCCCAAGCTTCGCCTTTCATATATACTTAATTGTATAGTGGTGCTTAATTTTGAATTAAGTCTTAAGATAAACGTATCAATAACACGATGCCATAGCCCGAACGGGTAGTAATATGTGATGCTAAGACACACACATACAATCTCACAATGCCAATACTGGCTTGGCTATTTGAACTCAAACAAGAAGAACAAATCCGTACCAAAATCAAAAGTTCTACGTTCTGAGGCCCCCGAACGGCAGAACCGATCACACCCTATAACCTGACTTCTCTCTTGTGATACTTGTTTTCACTGTCACATAACGTTGATTATGTACAAGCTGCTAATATAGAAATCGTCTCTAAACTAGAAATCAGGCCCCCTTGCGTTTTATGGCTGTCCTGCCGATCTTCCTCACGAGTTTTTTTTTACCGCTGAGAGAAACAGTATAAAAGACTGGAGGAGGAGTGCCGCGGTAATCAATCGAATCTTGGGCGAGGGTCCAACAATAAAGGTATCAGTCTCTTCCTGTCTGGTTTTCCGTGAAAAACCTTGGCCGGGTATGTTTCCCACCTCTCTAAATGGTTTTCCGCTCTACCTACAAGCAAATGTTGGCCCACTTTCTCTGAATTTTACCTTCCTCATACCTACCTTTATCAATTTAAATATGTGGATATCCCGGAATGGTAGTAAGACACTAAGTAAATTCGATCCTTACTAAGACAGTAAAACAGTTAGGATTTATAGTTTCTGATAAATTAATTTCCTTATAAACTTACGATTCTCTTCTGAAGTACAGTCCAGTTTTATTAGAAAGAGAATGTTAGAAAATAGACACATTTTTACGCGGTGAACGTTATTATTTTATGGATATTGACAATAATCATTCAAAAGTGATAACTGACTCTCTTAATAGACTGTACTGCCGATGTGGGGAGATCGGGGTTCAAATTCTGGCCTGATGTACTGTGAGTGAGGTTTCCTAAATGGCTTTCTACTCTCCCTACACGCAAATGCGGCTACACTTACTCTAAATTCAACCTTCCGCATCCCTAATACATTAGCGTAGTTAGTTTATTGGCTTATAATCTGAACAGGTAGTAAGACGCGCTGGTAAAACAATAAACAAAAACGCAACAGCTTCATATAACATGACCTAAAGTATGAATATGCGAAAGAAGATAAAGTAACATTTCTGGCTGTTAAATGAGGCTTTTACTGGGAAAATTGGACTGTAAGTAAACTTATTCTCTCTCCTGAAAACAAACACAGCACTCCATTAGTTCAACTCGTTTACTATGTCCTAAAACTTTTTTTTTATTTTAACTTTAAAATTCAATTCACTTTGAAACGGTAACCTTGTAGATGCAATGAAAGTGAAGTTGCAAAATAAAAAGGAAATTCTTTCAACATAGTATTTTATTTTATTTTACTCTAGGAGATAGCTTGTTATTTTTTGTTTTTTTACTAAAATTATTTCAGCCCTACCTGCTTCGGTGGTCGAATGGTCTGAGGCGTTACTCTCGTGTTAAATTTGCGTGCTGAAAACGGGAAGATCGAAGCTCGAATCCTGTCGGGTGTACTATGATTGGCTTTTCCTGAATAGTTTCCTCCTCTCTTTCTACGACAATACGGGTAGATTATCTCTAAAATACTTCCTTCCTCATCCTTACTCCATTTAGAGTAGTTATTATACATGTGTATAACCTGAATAGGTAGTAAGACGCTGTGATAAAATTATATATATTATAAATATTTATTTCAATCATTCCTTGTAAACTGAGGCTCTCAGTACACTCGACCGGGATTCAAACCACGATCACCCTGTCATCGGTAATTTAGTCTATTGTGAAGGTGACGCCTTAGACCATGCGGCAACCGAAGCAGGTGAGACAATCTTAGTAGACAACAAAAGGAACATATCTAATTTGAGGATATTTTGTGGTAAGGTTTTTTTATCTGCCTCCCCTCCTCTCATGTAAGCCGCCCTCTTATCTCGTTCGGGGTCTTACCCCCATAGAAATAACATTATCTAACAGTTCGAAAGAATACTTAATCTACTCTAGTGTAGTCATAAGCCAAACCGTGTGCGATTTAATTGTATTTTTTTGAGAAAGCGGATCAGTAAGTACGTGGATTAAACGTTACGATTTAGTATAATTTTCCGGTGGCATGAAGGTTGGGGTTTGAATCTCGGCTCCACATAAATGTGGATATATTTCCTCTAAATTCTACCTTAATGATCTTTATCTCATTTGTGTAGTTAAATGCGTTGGAAGGAAAAGGACAGATGGTTTGGATTTTCATATATTTAAAGTGACCTTTTGACGATGTTGACCCTTCTGAACTTATTTTATATAACTTTTGAAAAAAGTTATTTTTATCGCGATTCTACTATAATTCAATCTATAATTTTACTCTATTAGTATATTGATGTAGGGCCAGCTACAAAAGCGAATGATCCTAGTTCAATCTAGAATAAACTAGACAACTAGAACCCATGTCGTTAATATAACAAATTAGTCTGATGCCGTGTCGTGGAGTGTTGCCAGGGTAAGCGAAGTATATGCTAAAACTGTACCTATAATATGTATTACCCCATTTGGTCCCCATTTGACCGATAATACATAGGTTCTACACCATACACCTTACATGGGGACTGTGTGTTCGTTGATACCTGACCAATGAGTCTACCGAGTGAAAAGAACAATTTCACAGGTCCAGTTTGAACAATCTTCGCTTAGACCGACAATACTCCACTCCATGCCAATGAGTTGGTCCCTATTTCACAACCTTACTCGAATCTAACGAGGAACATTTAGATCGGTACACTACCTACTGAGTTAAGCAGTATAATCCAACCTTTTATGAATCCCGGGCCAATATTACTGATGTATCAAACAGGTTGGGCAGCAAGAAAAATAAAGTAATTCTAATTGTTACACAAAAGTAACATTTTACTAAATTTTTTTCGAAATTACATAGAACCAGTAAACCAATATAGTTAGTGGAAAGACTAAGTAATTTTTGTACGGCAAGTTTTCTTTTTTTATATAATAAATATAGGGGCTATACCGTTTCTATTATTTATTTAAATACCCGTTAAGATTGGCGGGGCAGAAGGGAACGGGCAGCGAACCTTGGGTTTTATCATATAAATTTAAGGTATCGGCCATTATGTATGACAAATTGTGTCAGAGATAGATGCGTTTTAAACTTATTTTTTTTACTTTTTATATATATTTAAGAGTCTGAAAATAGATAATTATGGCTGTTCGTGTGTTTAACATGCCCTCTTTGTTTCTCGGAAGACCAGGGATTGATCACAACCGGGCGTTTTTGTGTATGTATTTTATTTATTGTCAATGTGACCTACTATTTATATTCAAGACGTATTGTGGAAGAATTCCTTCACACTTCATCTCTTCCTCCTATTCCTTCAGGTGAGATGGTTTAAGTCTGTTAGTAATAGTGCTGACACTGTAGCGTACGACTAAAACAAAACAGATAAGACTCAGATTCAACCGGATATTGCTTCGGTGCGCTGTTTTTATATATTCTTCGATAGAAGGAAATTAAATAGAGAAGTCAGCTATAGAGTTTATATCTCGACCTTATTTCTTTCACTCGCATAGAGAAAAAGAAGAGAAAAGGGAAATTTTCTGTTTTGTCGCTTTCTTCATGATCTTTAACGACTCAACTATCGTTAAATAATTTCGTATATAAAATATACCTTTACTAAAATAGTAAAACACTTTAATTTAATGGCTACCATAAGTCTTGCGATAGCTAGACTCAGAATGTAACTGAAAAGAACACAAAAGACCAAATTGTTGTAAAAAAAACCCTATTTCACTCGACTTGGATTTAAACCACGGCTTCCTATGTATAACATCCTAGTATCGTCTTATCCCGACAAAAGGCTATAAACACCTTCTCGTGTGTAAAATGATGATGATTGTAAAAAATAACACCCGATTTTGCATGAAAGTAGTTTTGTAAACGAGTGAGCTATATTAATATACGTAGTACATACAATCGACGTGAGTGAAATGGCTTCAAACCATTATTATGAAAGTATCCTTCTACGATTACCCCGTGAAATATCCAAGAACACAACCTTTCTTACATATAAGTAGTGTTGTATTGCATATGTAGTTTTTTATAGGGGCTGGACCATATTTGTTCGTTATAGCAAACTATATTAAAAATCAATTGATTGTGCCTAAAGGGTTTTTAAAGAAGGGGTCTTTTTTTTTTAGCTAAACGTCTTGATTGATAATCAAACAATTATTTAAATTGAATAGAGATAATTTTATTTTTCTGCCTGCCATCCATTCCATTATTTTTATTTTACATTTAATCAACAACCAGTTTATTGTTTGGTGACCTGCACCTATGAGCATGTGAACTAAATGTCAGGCTCATTTGGTGTTGTTATATGGTGATGGTAATGGTGATGGTGATGGTGATGGTGATGGTGATGGTTAAGTTGGGTTTTGAATACACGATCGGTGTACTGAAATTTTTTTTCCCTAAATGGTTTCTCTTTATCAACAAATATGCCGGTGCATTTTCTTTAAGTTGTACCTTCCTTATCCATACTCAATTAGTGTTATTAAATAAGAGTGTGTGTAGTCAAGCCAGGTTAAAAAGATACGGAAAATAAACTGTTTATTAATTAATTTTTACTAAAAGAATTCAATGAGTTTGTCAAAGAAAAATATAGTCAAAGTGTCAACTAAAATGTTTATAAAACAACTAATTACCATTATTTTAATTATATTAATTTATTGGTTACAGAATATCATGTTGAATTGAGCTGGTGGAAGAGTGGTCTAAGGTGTTATAATTGAATGGGCCTGTTCTCATTGATGGAGAGGTCGGGTTTTAAATCCTAGCCGGGTGCATCTGGGATAGTTTCCCCTCATTGTGTTTTTAAATTATTTTACCGCTCTCTCTCGCTCTCTTGAAAAAGTTGGTTAGTTGCCTTAAAGTTTGCATTTCTTATACAGAGTGTCCCACGTAAAAGTATCCCGCATCCATGCGCTAGAAACGTGCAAACGAACATGGGAAATACTGATGTGTGTACTAACTGATCACAACATATGCTGACAATGATCGCCTTGACGATCTATACACCTTTGTACGTAGTTAAAACCACAATTCGAATATTTCGATATACATGCATTTGGAACCGGGCTACTTTTACGTGGGACACCCTGTATTATCTCCCTAAATTCGTGTACGTTACGGATAGCCTGTAGTAAGACAGAAAGAAGAAAAGCGTTAAAAGAAATATTAAATTATTGGTTTATATCTAATATACATTTTTAATATAATTAATTATAACTCTACCCGCATCGGTATCCACATGGCCTAACGCGTCACTCTTGTATTGAACTGGCTTGCCGGTGACGAGGAGATTGGGGCTCGAATCCCGGTCGAGTGTACTGAGGATAATTTTTCCTCAGTGGTTTCTCACTCGCCCTTTACGAAAATGTGGGTACATTTACTACTAAATCATACCTTACTCATCTCTTTCTCATGATCTAAAACCATATACGTATATCGCAAACAGATGTCTAGAGAAGCAACTCTTCTTACCGACTAAACCGATAGCTTGAGATGAGAAGTTGACTTGTGGGAGTGCAAAGTTCTGCTTGAGGTGAGGGGGAATCTGTGAACAATAGCTCGGATAGAGAAGGATTAAGGACTCGAGCTTGCTTTGCTCTTAACCGCTACATCTACGAATACTGCAAGGAGGAACCAACAACATCTAGCTCTCAAAGTTGTCTTACTACAAGCCGATGTTCTTTGTGTTGGCTTCAAAGCTCACCACGGTTGTATGAAACTCAATTTCGAAGGTGTCACGACAGAGGAATAATGTTTTGTCAATCTGTTGAAGAGGATGAGACGAAACATGTATTTTAACAACAATTAGTTTTATTTTGTATCAAGTTGTATAGTTGAGTTCACAACAATCTTATTGGTGGGCATGTGATATAAAGGTCACGTTCATTTAGTCTGGTTTTCTGGTGACAAGAAGGTTCGGGTTCGATTACCGTCCGGCGTTCAACTCTACTTTCATGTAAATGCGGGTATAATTCCTTTTATACTATACCTTTTTACTACACAATTACTTTATGAATATATAGTTATAACCCTAATGAGTATTAAAATGTGATGAAAAATTCATATTTTAAACTTATTTTAAAATAAAGCTAAACTGATTTTAGAACATTTAAAATATATGCTTCGGTGGCCGAATGATATAAGGCGTCACTCTCGCAATAAACTAGACTGCTTATGTTGGGGATCGGGTGCACTGAGGGTGGGTTTCCCTAAATAGTTTTCCACTCTCCATCCGCGCAAAAGTGATTAAACTTCCTCTAAGTTCAACCTTCCTCATCTCTAACTCATTAGCGTAATTAGTACATAGTCATATAACATATAGAAACAGAACTATGGCGTCTACATTTATTTGGTGGCTGTCCATCCAAATAAGCTCCCCGTCCAATTGGTAATATATACTTCAATGTTACCAGCAGGCTCGCTAACTTTCGTGTGACGCTGCTATTTGCGCGTATATATCGAAGATGCCGGATAATTACCCTCGTCCTTGATGGTCTAATTACTCCCTTGGTCTCATGACCCGAGTGGCCGTAGAATTTCTCGGTGTGTTTTATTACCCACCTGCGTAGGTCTCAAGGGAAGTTCAGAGATACCTGAGATGCAATTAGTTCCGCGACTACCGCACCGACATAGTTCTATTTTCATAAGAAGGGTCTTTTAAAATACCATACACTATTTTTTATTGTGATAAACATTGATAATATTTGTTATATAAAGTCAAATCCAAGAAAATATATTATTAGTGAAAATGAGGGATGATTGAATGACCGGCCGGGAGACTGAAGTTTTGCGTGGAAAGAATTTAGTTTGTAAGTCATGTTCAGGTATAATAATTTTGCTAGAAAGTGTACGCTGTATACTTATATCAGCAACAAGCAAAGCGTATAATCCCAACGGGTAGTAAGACGTTGTGTTAAAAAAAACTTTCGAAATAACAATAAAATATAAAAAAAATCCCATGAATGCGTAATCAGAAAATTACTCTTGAATCGATTTTTCTCTTAAAAACAATTATAAAAATAACTCTTGGCCCTGTATAAAACTATTTAGATACCCATTTCGAACAAAATAAAATTGTTGTAACCATCTTTGAAAAATTACGAATTTTCGAAAATAGGTATTCAGTAGTACACTTACCTTTATTTTATAGCTAAAATAAAAATCATGATATGTACTCGAGTTATGACTATGTAACATCTAAATATAAAGTTTTAACTAAATCCATCAAAATATTTCGGTTGTATCCCCAGGTACAGACATATAGACTTACATACGGTGAGACGAACGGACGGATATAAAGAAAGGAGATACCATATTTTTTGAATTTAGAGGAACATAAAACGTCAAGATTCATCATAACTTTGAGACCAAAAATGTTCCCGATTAGAATAATTTCTCTATGTAGGGACGTAAAAAAAAGAAGCTAGACGCGAACCACTTGCGCGTCAATAATTCTGTTACTACTCCGCTACTCTACAGTCTTAATCTTCCTGAGGGCTCTCTATCCGATATATTGGCATGAATCCCATCCCGACTGAAGCCGCCATCACACTTGATCAAATCGACCAGTGACATTTGCATAGGATACCCTTTGATCGAAACCGCTCGCAGACCGTAATTTTGGCCCGTGAACAAATAGATCAGCGTAAAGCAGTAACATACCACTCCGTAATGATTATGTTGTACCCAAGGGAGATTGAGAGAGCAAGGATTCATGTCAACTTGTTTTTTTTAATCACCATATCTTTCTACCTGTTCAGGTAGGGTAGGGGCTATTATGGTGAGTTATGGCTTAATCTTGAAATCATGTACGAGTTGATTTTTGAGAGACACGTACGAATTGCGGCCCACTCACTTGAGAGAGAGGTATGAGCTGCGTCCACAAATTAGCGGTGTGCTTTTTATCATGCTGTTTTATAATTTCAGATAGAAACTATCATCGTCCCTCGTAATATCCAAACTTCCTCACTTCTGGTCGTTCAATGGTTTTGGTGAAAATTTGAAGGTTTTTTAGGTTAGGTCAACAGCCCGGGCCGCAATTCGCACGTGGCTTTAAAAACGTGGGACTGCAATTCAACTGTATCTTTAGAGATAAACAACTCATGCGGCCGCAACTCACCTGCAACTGGTTAGGGATGAGGAAGACAGCATTTTAGAGATAATCTAAATTAAAATTCTGTAGATGATTAATTTACCTATAAATAGGTCACGTCTTTAGCTATAATAAAAAATAGCCAAGACAATTTATTCCAAAACACTTATATTGCATTACTTGAATTTTAGATGGTCAATTTAATTAAATTAAATACCCATTAATGAATGTTAACATTTAATTTTTATGAACTAATACAAATCACTATTATTTCCATGGTCTAGTTTTGTTTTATAGTTAATTTAGGGGTGTATGTGTAGCATTTTATTATACTACTATACAATCCCATGATACTTTAATAAAATATCAACAATCCCAGTCCTAGTATGCTATCAAGCTAGTATGCTATAGTATCAAGGGAGATACTATATTATTAGTGTACTATGGCCAAGGGGTAGGATCTTATAAGGCTTTGCCTACCGGGAAGGCCTCTTAATTATTATATGACGCAATAGAATATATAATATAGACAAGTTTTACTGTTCCGTTCACTAAAGCTCAATCACAATGAATAAAAGGGTAATATAATTGAAAATCCTGATGAACTGGGGGTTGCGTAATCACTTTTTCAACCAAAATAAACAACTGAGCAGGAATAAATACTGACGGTTAAGCCGGTGCAAGCCTTCGAAATTTCTAATCGAATCCGAATCTTCCAGTGTTAAGATTCAAAATTTTGAATCTTACTAAACTAAAAATTAGACTTGGACTTGATTGGTTTAGCTAAAATTTCGAATATATAATACATACTTACTTAACAAATTAATATAATCAAACGAGAAATCTGTCTTATGGTAGAGTGGCGAGAGAAATTTTACTATTTTGAGTTTCAGGTCGTAAAGGAATTACGTAGGGGACAGTTGTTTGAGACAGTGAATATCTTGTACTACGAGTCTATGATTTAAAAAGTGGTGTGATTTTTATTTGATTTTACATTTTTAGAGCTAGTGCTATTTATTACATTAATTATTTTAATACACTTAAAATGTGTCTAAAATGTGTATCACTATTTTAAAAATATTTTAACATATTGAATTTGATTCTAAAACTTAACCTAATTAAATACTCAATACAGATTTGATTTGAAACATTATCATAGTAAGCCTGAAATAAATTATTCTATCAAGATATGAACCTATTTTTAAAATAAAACATTTGATCCCATTTTTTCTTAAGCATGGGATTCGATAAAATAAATTTAGCATGATATTCGATTAGGATTTGACTCGAACATTTTTTTTTAGGATTAGATTTGATTCGGATTCGATTCGAGTAAGTTAGCCGAGGTTCGGATTCGATTCGAAATTGAAAATTATGTATTCGCACAGGCTTACTTACTGACTGTATTTCTTTACTTTAATACTCCACGTTCGATCATTACTCACATCATTATACAAAATTATACTCGTTCATCAAACCACACTGTATTATATCTTATCTTTGTTCAAGCCTGTTGTGTTTATTTCAAGACACAATTAGAGTATGGTGATATGGAATTATTATTATTATTATTATGTAATTGGTTTTTATAGCCCCGTTGTCGAGCGCCAATTATTATGATACGGAATTATTATTATGTAACTGTCTCGCGATTGGGAGCCAATTATGAAGTTTTGGAATGTTTGTGATATAATTGTCCCGCGATTGGGAGCCAATTATGGTGATACGGTTTGTTTTATTTAAATAAATACAACTGTTGATGTTGCACACGATTTATTGGAGTGATTATATCTTCTTATACAAATTTACTTAAAATACAAACTATGTACTGTCGTGATATTACACGTACTTTAAGTTATGTCGCCGGAACTCTCTGTATATTCATACGCACACACAGCTTATATATGACATGCCCCTTGCCCCTTGGACCTCTCGTGACCAGTGTCAAAATCAACCAATCAAAAGCGTCCCTGCGACAAGTGTTTTGAAGGCTAGCTTCCTATTGGATATAGGGAGCTGGCGTCTCTTGCTTGTTTGGTAAATATTACGGAGTTAAATTTTGAAAATAAAAAATAAGTTTTAATGGTTCAATCCTTCTAGACTATTCTTCAAAAGCGCGATTCTCCATGGATGAAGTCTTAAAAGGATAATTTACATACGATACTTTAAAGAAAAATACCTTCATCCATGACTTTTTAAATATATGAGAGCGGTCCAAATCAATATCATTACAAGAGTCTTACCGATTTTTTCCTGTCTATTTTAAAGCAACCTCCCTCTAATTTTTAAATGGAGATTTCAATCTAAAGTTGTGACATCCCTGTTCCATGCAAGTCAAGGGATATTTAAGTCACGATATAAAACGTTCTCCAAAAAATTAAGATAACATCTTATATCGACCCAGATAAACTTAAAATTCGTCTCAAATTATTTTCATTACAAGTAATCGTTAGTCAAATTATTGCAGCTACTAACCTATCTTTTTTAATTTTACTTTTAGCAAAAGTGTTTTTACCCTCACTGGTGGGCACGCGGATAGAGACGTCATTCACGTCTTATCTGTATTGTCTGTGGCGGAAAGGTTTGGGCTCTAATCCCGGCTGGGTGAACTAAGAGGGTATTTTTCTAAATAGTTTCCTACTTTCTTTTCTTATGCAAAATGTGGGTATATTTCTTCTAAAATTATACCTTCCTCATCTCTACCCCTTTAGTATAAATATAAGGTTATCCGGATGAGTAGTAGGAGCAATTATCAAAGTTTTATTTAACAGATAATCCAAAAGGGAATGACTGAGTAGAGAAGATAAGAATAAATGCACCATAATTCACCCAGAGAGAGAATAAAAAAGTCTTGGGTGGAAAAAGAGCTTCCAACTCATCCTTTTTAAACACACATTTATATAAGTAAAAAACTTACACCCTAACTTAACCCTTAGCAAATAATTAAATATAAGGACAAGTACGAGTACCTACATAAATACTTAACTACTTAAGACACTTCCTGGGATTAAACCAGGCTACCATACACCTATTGGTCTCGCTAACCACTTGGTTATTGGGTTGAACTCACTGTTTTTTTTATTATCGTCGAAGAATACGTCTTTTCTCTTCAGACGACCGTAAAGAGGGAGGGGGGAGAAAAACTTTTCGAATTATTGCGGTACTATCGTGACCGGAAAATACGAGTTAAGCCTAATTTGGCAAGAGAGCAATTAAGGAAGGAGAGAAGTACTCTGCTCGCGCCACAAAACTCACGAGAAGCGTTAAGGGAGAGGGGTGAAGGGTGAGGGGAGGCTAGTTCAAGAGTTCGCGAAACTTGGCTTGTTTTTCAACGTTTATTTGCTGCATCTGAGGCAATCCCACTCACAATCTCACTCATCTTTAAAACTTTACCAAACAGACCCGCATCGGTGGACAAGTGGACTACTGATCTAGCTTCTTTGGACTGATTTATTTTAGGCTCGGAGATTGGGGTTTGAATCTCTGTCAGGTGTACTGAGGTTTTTATTTTCCCAGATGATTTCCTACTCTCTCCACGCAAATCCGGATACATTTATTCTAAACTCTACTTTACTCATCCCCAACCCATTAACGTAATTAATATATATTCAACCTGCTTTGGTGGTAGAATGGTCTAAGGCGTAATTCTCGCAATATACTAGACTGCTTATCGGGGTTGGAATCCCGGTCGGGCATACTGAAGTTTTTATCTAAAGGGTTCTTAACTCTCCCTCCACGCAAATGCGGGCACACTTCTTTTAGATTCAACATTACTCATTCCTTACACATTAGCGTAATTTATACATTTTCATATAATCAAACTGGTACTCACACGCGCTGGTAAAAAAAAAGAAATGTTAAAAAAATATACTAATTTTACAGCGCTAGATGTTTATTCCACACGTGCCAATATTTGGTAGCTCTCTACGAAATAGAATAAAACACACATGACTGATGTTGAGTTTTCTTCACGGCTCTGTGCTTTTAACGAATTTACAACGTCCTAAAATACGTCACTATTACATAATAAACGACGTGTTTCCATTGGCAGTGATGGCTACGCGCCAATTTTACGATCATGCATTCGAATACTGTAACTTTTTTTACAATGCCATTTAAACAAAAATTTTTTATTATGGGTTTATGTTGTGTTTTTATTTGCACGTCCAATACAAGGGGTGCTTTAAAAGATTTAATTAGGGTTGAGAGTGAATAGACACCTTATCTCGGTTATTAACGTGTCTGCCTGATGAGATAAAGGTTCTAGGTTCAATTCCTGGCATGGCCTAAAAAATTATCTTTGGTGAAATGTGGCTTTCTCCTTTCACAGTGATGAATTAACGGCCGGGGGCTGGGTGTTGTGTCTGTTCTAGATTTAAGTTAGTTTATAAGTCTTGTGGTAGGTAATATGATCAGTCGGTTCAGAAAGTGCAAGTTATATATATTTTTTTAAATATATAAGATTGATTAATTACACTCCACAAACATTTATACTTTGAGAAATGTTCTAAATAATTTACAATTGAATCAAACCGTAATTTAAAAATAATTCCGTGAGTCATTATTTGCCAATAATACTGAATAAGAGGCGATCATATTCATTCAACATTTATTTCCCCTCACTGACGATTAAAAACTTAACAAAAGTAGAACAAGATCTTACTCTGACAGAGAGAGAAAACAAACTGATTCGTTAAACTGAATTAAAGTTTTCACGTTCAGTAGTAGTAGTTTATTTTCTCTAAATCAGTTTTACTAATAAGTCATTATGGTGTATGATAATTGATAACCGTCTATTAGATTATATTCACCTGAATTAGAACGATGAAAGAATAAGAAAACTGAAATGAGAATCACACGTGTAAAACCACATCCGTGGTACATAGCCTGGGATTCAAACCCAATGTTAAACGCGTGGAAAGGTCAGTGTTTTTGCAGCTTTTTTTTGGTCCAAAATAAATAAAATATTGCTCGAGTAGAAACATAGAGCTTAATTTAATTTTTCTTCACATGTTGATATCAACAGTTCTTGAATATCTGTCATGAGCATAGCGGCATTTTATGAGTAACTTTTTAAAATTAAGAAAAAAAAGTTGTCATTAAATTACAGGACACTCTTTAAAAACATTCAAGATCAGCTGTTGAGGTCACCATTCGAATAAAATTAAACTATTATGTTTTTACTGGAAAATTATTTAATTTATTTTGACCAAAAAAAAGTTTTGGCATAAAAATTGTAAAAAATACTGCCCATAGCTCGACTTCCCTAAACTCCCGCATCACCGCTCGGGCACCCCGTCAAGTCGAGTGAACTGCATATTTTAATTTAGATATAGTATCAATACCTATAACCAGATACTAATAAAAAAAAGTAAAATATGGTCAATATTGACCACAAAATAATTATGTTTTTATTTTATAAACTGTTATTTTTATCAGACTACTACCCTAGATATTCGTACTAAGAGACCTATTTATTCTATAGTTGTTCAAATAGGTAGAAAATGTAATAACATAGCAATTAAAAATGTATATATTATCCTCAACGGTGAGCATGTGGACTAAATTTTAAGCTCATGTGGTCTTGCTTGCTGGTAATGAGGAGGCCAGTTTTCGAATCCTGGCCGAGTGAAATTTTTTTTCCTACCTAAATTGTTTTTCACTCTCTTTCAAAGCAAATTTGGTTAAATTATTCCTTCCTAATCTCTACCTTATTGGTGTAATCAAGAGCAGATATTAAAAATAACTATGATATTAATAAGTGGTTCGTTTCAGTGGCCGAATGGTTTAAGGTGTCATTCTCCTGCTGATGCCAGGAATATCGGGATTTGAATCCCGATTAGGTCTACTAAGAGTGGTTATCCTAAATGGTTTTCCACGCTCCTTCCACGCAAATTCGGGTAGATTAACTGTAAAATACTTTCTTCCTCATCCATATCCCAATAAAGTAATGATCATATATGCGTATAACCTGAACAGGTAGTAACACACGGTGAAAAAAAAAGTCATTACGTTAATACTGATAAAGTAAATGGAGGATGAGCCTTTGGAGTCAATGATAGCTTCATTTATGAACCATAAATGAAAATTAACCAACCTGAATCAAATTTGAACACACTATTCATGCGGCAAAGGCCCGGAGCCTAATTCGTTCACTGAGTGACGTAGATTTTTAAAAAATACGACGTTTCAATCTAGTGCACGCACGATACATATGTTAATTTACACCGCCCCAGTTCGCACGATCATCATTTGTTTCGAGGTAATGGAATCGCCCAGGACGTCATCGTGTGTCTCGCGGGTAATTTGTGTGTTTAGTCATGAAACGGAGCCGCAGACGGAGCCGGTAGAGTGAAATGCACTGATTAGAAACCATCCACGAATGATTTGTTGTGAGGATGGGTTCGCTACTTCGGCCTCCCGCTCACATATGATATTACACATCGTGTATAGGTCGTGAAATATGAGGTACACTTTGTTTCATAAATATATTGTACAGTCTGATTTCGATATCAAGGAACATTTTTGACAGTTATTATTTGGGTCTAGAAAATTGAGATTAACAGCCGAAGGGCTCATTGTGCTGACAACACGACACCCTTTATCCGCAAATGAGGGTGGCCTCTCGGTTCGTATGTATCGCTTGCAGGCTGATATCGTGGAGGTTTTTTTTAATTTACTGTACATATATTTACACGTGAATTCATGTGATCTGCAACTGTCAACTTTCAAATATAATATCAATACCTATGAAATAGTAATAATAATATAGTAACCCGCTTTGGTGGACGCGTGGTGTAGGGCGCTACTCTCACTGTAGACTAGACTACCGATGATGGGGAGATCGAGGTTCGAATCTTGGTCGGGTGTACTGAGGTAGGTTTTTACAAAACAGTTTTACACTCTTCCCCCACGCAAATTTGGGTACATTTCCTATAAATACACCGTCTCTAATCCCTTAAGAATACTAGCGTAATTAGTACATGAGCTTATGACCCGAATGGGTAGTAAGAGGCGGTGCTAAAAAAATAATATATTAAATAATTATCATAATTAACAGCAAATAAATATATTCGTATTTTTATAATGTTATTTCCTATTTGTAACAACCGCATGAGAAGGTACGCGGATAGAGTATCAGGCTTATCTGCCGTAGTCTGGTTTGTCGGTGACGGGGCAGTCTGTGTGAAATCTTCCAAAAATTCTACCTTCTTAATCCCTACCCTGTTTAGTGTTAATATACGGGTAGCTAGGATGAATTGTAAGACGAGAGTACACCAAACAAATTAAAACAAATACAGTTACTTTTGAACTACCACGAACGTTCTGATTTTCCTAAGAAGAGCTTTTTTTTAACCCCGTGTCTTACTACCTGATGAGGAAGGAAGCATTTTGGAGATTATCTACACGCAGTTGCGGGAAAGGAGTGGGAAACCATTCAGGGAAAAACACCTTTAATAGACCTAACCGGTATTAGAACCCTTATCTCCCAGTCATCAGAAGGCCAGTCTAACACGAGAGTGGCGCCTTAGACCATTCGACCACCGAATCTTGTAGGAAGAACTTAATTTTACAGCTATAAAATTAATAGATATAGGATATTTTCACGAACTGATACATAAAATCATGTGACCTTCAGCAGTCACTGTTGATAAATATGATCAGTACCTATAAAATAATACTAATAATTACTAAGTAAAATGTTATCATAAGTTTACAGGAAAAAAAATTGCATTTTAAATAAGTTTCTTTCTACTAAAATTCTACTTTACCTACCTACCATTTTAAGCAATCGCACTATTTTAACCACCGAGTATGAAGGAGTGAATTAGTTTGTTATATTTTCTTTTTTATCTTACTAAGCTATTGGATACAAACTTTCTAATCTCAAAACTAACCTAATCTATATCAGCACATTCATAGCTGAACATCTAACTTTAAAACAAAAAGCTGTAGTTTTTGAATAGAACCATGAACCCATACTTATATACTTAATATTCGATCAAGCCAATGTCCCATTTAAATAATATGATAAAATTTTCTCACTTAAAGGAGATTTTCAAATAGTGTTTGAAGGAACGACTCAATATTTTTGTATTTTGAATCGTTGAGACCACTGTAAAGAGAATAGATACAGTAGCCCCATAGCTTCTTTGGTGCTGACTGACAGTTCACAGCTGACTTTTGACAGTCAACATTTAGGTATATACCTAAATTTTGCTGTCAGAAGTGACAACTGCTAAAGACATGTTTTTTGCAGATCATATGGTTCGGCGTAGGGATACATAATTTGGTCTGGTAGCTTTTCAAAGCCGTCAGAAGTCAGCTGTGAGCTGTCAGTCAGCAACACATAAGCTAAAACTGAGGTATAGGTAGCGCCATTTGGAAGAATTTGGTTATGTCATTGCTTACGTCAGCCACGAAACTACGTCACCCAGTACACAGCAGTTGAGTAGTATGTCGTGAGGTCCATGTGTTTCGGACGGTTCTTTAATTTACCTTTATAATTATTTATTTATTTGTATTTATCTGGTAGTGTTTTTTCGTGTACAGTTAGTTGCTTTATTATGTTAACCACTCGAGTATCTATTTAAATAGGTTACTATAAAATACAGTGGTGATGTTCTAATTAACAATTTATACATTTTATTTACTGCATTTATTTAATGATAATAATACTTAGCACCGCATCTTACTACCCGTTCGGTCTATACTCTTATTTAATAATATCTATAATACTAAATATGTATGCTAACTCAATGTAGTTGTATTGTTTTTCTAAAGCTGTTTATTATTATATTCTTAATATATATAATTCTTCTGTACGTGTGTATGTCACTGAACTCCTTCTAAACGGCTGGACCGATTTTGATGAAATTTTTGGTGTATGTTTGAGTGGGTCCGTGGATGGTTTAGATTCACAGTTGGACCCGGTAGGTGACACTGCAGTCGGGTTCTATAATTTTTTAATTTTTTAGGGGTTTTTTTTTTGGGGAGGGGGTTGGCTGGTCCGATTNGCAATCGGGTTCTATGATTTTTTTTATTTTTTAGGGATTTTTGGCGGGTTTGGGGGATCAATAAAATAAAATTAACTGTACCCGGCATAAAAATTTGTAAGCAAGATTCGCAACTTTTTTCGATACTGCTGATATTTGTGGAGTTGTGGGCAAAATTCCAAAAATGAATAGATGTTTTATTTTGTATGTTGTCTTGACAAACACTGAATTTGTAATATTTGTGTAACTCACTGATTGGAGTTCGTTGTGAATTTGTAATTGTGATGATCACATAGTATTTGTTTTATTATCGAAATCAACTATGCCACCCAAACGAAAAGCCAACATTCGGGCAGGACAACGTCTGTCGGGTCCGCTAGTTTTATAATAGTTTTTCTTTTATAAAATATAATATATAGGATACAAGTCATTGTTGAACATTAGAATTTTAGGCTTTTTGCTGATTTATTTGTGTACGCGTTCTTCAATTTTAATTACATGTGTTTCTAAACAGACATAAAAAAATGCCAAGCTGTGCTGTTGCACTCTGTGTAAATAATCAACGAAACTGCAAGGGTAATAATATATCTTTTTACTCCTTTCCTAAGGATCCAGAAATTTTCCGTACATGGGAGCTTAAATGTAAAAGGAAAGACACAATTATTAATACAGATTTTGCTCGAATATGTTCCATTCATTTTGCCGATAGTTACTTTGATATTATAAAGGACTTAATTTGTCTTCCTTAAAGCTTTGTGAATGCTAATCCGTGCTCTCACTTGTCATTTTAAATTTCTAAGTGATTCACTGAAAATAATTAATACAAATTGGACGTCCAAACACTAATTTCATTAGACTGAATTATTATTTCTCGCTTTCATTAAAAGTGAAAAGGAGTTCTACTTTTCTTCATTGATAATTATCATTATTGAAAACTGAAAACAAAATGAATCGTGTGAACCCGTACAAGAATTAATGAATTAATTTTTATTTAAATATAAAGATTTATTTAGATATTTACAGACATTGATTTGCTATAACATTACTAAAAAATTGTATCTAAGTGGTGAGACGAACAAACCGGCCCATTTTTTGATTGTTACAGACAATTTGAATGTCTGTAGGATATGAATAGGGATTTGCATAAAATAAAACAGCACGTGGTGCCGTTTTAATAAATGGAACGGTAGTTGATCATTCTTAACATGATCATTATCACACGTGTGAACAAATTATTTTAATTTTTTTTCATTAAAAATGGATCACTTGAAATTATTCATTGAAAAAGACACGTGAGAACATGGCTTTAAGCGCTGGCTAGTGCACTGAGTGACGTCACACGCACACACACACACATGCATAAATCGGATGTCTTTCTCCAACTGGCGCTACCTTCTATTCTCTTTACATTGATTGAGACGGTAAATTCAAAAATATTTTCAGTATTTAATTTCATTAGGCACTTTGTTTTATTCGAGCAGAAAAAATATAAATAAATTTAAAATATTAAGCTAGCATGGGTTTAATATCAACACCAAAATGATGCACTTTATAGGTTTATTCATTTTTTTAAACTACAAGAATGTTCGCTATAAACCTTTTAACTATATTTTAGCATACCACTTTGCCAGAATATTAATTAAAATAAGGTCAGTCATCTTAGAAACGAACACACTCGCATATATATTATGTATAATTATATTTGTGCGTGCATGCACATGTGAAATATTTGTCGCTCCATAAAACACGTACATGCTTACTTACCATAGTTGAAAAATTTACATACGCGCACATACACACGTCTTTACGCCCATAGAGGTATACATAACTTATATGAGGTCGCATCTGATATTTCCTCCCTCAATTTTATGTATTTCCTTTATCTGGTGCACGTTTCATCGCAACAAACAAGTAACTAGATCAGTTCTATACTTCTTACAAATATAAAAATTTGTTGTAAACGTGTATATTGTGTATTAATAGTTCCAAAATTGACAATCACGTGAGTATTATGTGCTTAAAAAATATAGATTAGTGGTAACCTAAGATTGCTGATTAACAGGCACATTAATTAGACGTGTCTACGTGACCAACCGATATTTGCATTTAAAAAAAATAGAAAAAGGCTTAGCCTCAATCTTCATTAAAGTAAAATTTCCACGTACTAAGGGTGGTTTTCTTTAAATGTTTTGCCGCTCTCCCTTCAACCAAATGTTGGTATACTGCCTCTAAATTCAATCTTCCTCATCTCTAACTCATTAGCTTAATTAGTGCATAAACTTAAAACCTAATCAGGTAGTAAGATGTGGTGCTAAAAAAACATCATATTCACTACCCATTACTTTATCATATTGTACCGCATCGTCGGTCGCATGCTCTAACTCGTCAGTCTTGCACTAAACTTGATTGTATGTGACTAGGAGACCTGGATTCGAATCTCGGTTGGGTGTACTGAGGTTTTTTCCCCCCTTAAAAACAGTTTTTAACTTTCCCTCCACACACATTCTAGTACATTTCCTCTTGATTGCGACCTTTCTCATGCCTAACTCATTGGTGTAAATATGCGGATAGCTCGGATAACAAGTAAGAGGCGATGCACTATTTTTTCGTTTTTGAAATATTCATTATATTAGTAGCAATTCCTAACAAATGTTTGCGTCCGATATTTCGAGACATTCACTCGATTGAAACCTATTCGAACAAGCGTCCGACACCTAAGCTCAGTCAGTAGCGTGTCTGTATACCGAGTTAAGGATCCCAGGTTCGATTCCAGGCATGGCCTAAAAATGTATCATTGGTGAAATGTGGGTTTCCTCTTTCACAGTGATGAATTAATGACTGGGGTTTGGATGTTGTGTCTGTTCTAGAGTTAAGTTAGTTTATAAGCGGTGGTGATATAATCAGCCAGTTCAGAAAGAGCACGTTAAATACAGTGAATATTATGGATGTATATATTAGAACAAGCAAATCTGCATGATTCACATTGGCAAAGTAACATAAAGGGGCAGACTCAGGGGTCTAGTGGATTCCACAGCGTCACTCTATGAATCGTAATGACAGAGAGAGAGAGAGAGAATAAGGGCAAGCGCGTGCACCTAATAGAAGGGGATGGTAGTAGGAATTCAAAAAGTGTACAACACATTTGTGTTTGTCCTGGGTTTGCGTTATTCTTGTTTTTTTTGTGTGTGAGGATCAGTAGTATAGTCATGCGTAAAGCGTTATTCTCTCGAGCAAGAATGTTTTTATTTTCTGGACGTTCAACACAATTTTTTTCCCAATCTAGCCTTACAATACACCCGGTGTGGTTAAGGAAATGCCGCTTAAGGGGCCGCATGGTCTAAGGCGTCACTCTTTCAATATAATAGTCTGCAGATGACGTATAGATCGAAGTTCGATCTCGGTCGGGTGTAATGAGGGTGGTTTTTTCTTAAACGGGTTTTCACTCTCCCTCCACGCAAATGCAGGTATACTCATAAAATTCTACTTTCCTCATCACAAACACATTAGTTAACTGTAATTATCACATAAGCATTCCCCGAAAATAGAGTAAGATGCGGTAGCAAAAAAGAAAACCATGCAAACAATGCCTGTTAATATATTTATATATTTTTTATCAGCGCGTCCTACTACCTGCTCAGGTTATTAGTATATATAATTACTAAAATAGGGTATGAATGAAGAAGGAAGCATTTTAGAGCTAATCTATCCGCATTTGCTTGGAAGGCGAGGAGGAAACCATATAGGAAATAAACACTCTCAGTTGACCCGACCAGGATTAGAATCCCGAGCTCCCCGTCATCACAGGCTAGTCTAACATGAGAGTGACCATTCGACCACTGAAGCCGAAGCCTTATTAAAACTGAAACCAAGGACAATCAATCAAATTCCAGACACTAGTTTTCCACTCAATTAAAGAGAAAAACAGATTTTTCTTCATGCTCGCTTAGAATCGAACCAAGAATCCTTAAAATAATGCTGATGAACATAATCCTAGATAAACTAGGGTATTGTAACTTCCATACTATTTATTTGTTTTTTGTTTAGCGTTTTTTGTTTTTCCCAGGAGAGATATGATATTTAGTTAGATCGCTTGTGTGTATAGGCATTTAGCCGCTCTGACACAGAACATTGCCCAGGGTACACCTATGGAGGCTGTCTACACGTAATACCCGCAATGAGATGATGTGATCTTAGTGATTGATTATGAAGGCGTTGAGACCTCTTAGCTCTCCCCTTTCCAGCAGATATTACCTTACTATCCCTCCACGTTCCAGCAGATATTACCCTACTATCCCTTCACGTTCCAGCAGATATTATCCTTTTAGCCCTCCACGTTCCAGCATATATTACCCTATTATCCCTCCACGTTCCAGGAGATATTACCATACTATCCCTCCACGTTCCAGGAGATATTACCCTACTATCCCTCCACGTTCCAGGAGATATTACCCTACTATCCCTCCACGTTCCAGGAGATATTACCCTACTATCCCTTCACGTTCCAGCAGATATTATCCTATTAGCCCACTACGTTCCAGCATATATTACCCTATTATCCCTCCACGTTCCAGCAGTTATTACCCTACTATCCCTCCACGTTCCAGGAGATATTACCCTACTATCTCTCCACGTTCCAGCAGATATTACCCTCTTAACACTCAACGTTTCATCAGCTGTTTTACCTAACCCCAAAAATATAGTTTGGTAAAAATAACCTTCTACAATGTTTACACTTTTTGGTTTTATGAAATTAACCATTTGCAACTAACATTTTTGAAAACATTCTAAAAAATTGTTGAAAGTAAGGAGTGGTTATAATTTAAAAGTTAAGACTTGACTTAGATTGATTGCTCTAGATATATATATATAATTTAATATTATAATTTAAACAGTTAATAAGTTGGCAGATGTAATCAGTGAAATTACAGTCAAAAAATATGATTATGCTTTACTTCATGTGAAAAAACATATCAGATATAAACAATTAAAACGAAATTAATAATGCATCAAAAAATTGACCATACACATGTTGCAGACAAGTCTAAAACAAGTCTAAAATAAAGATATATTCGTTAAAAACGCGTTAACCGTTGAGTTAACATCTTGCCGTAGTAACAACACATCGTGTTCTTCACAACTCAATTTCCATGAGTATGGTACCATAAGTACCGAAACATGTCTGAATGAAATAATTCCAGCATCTTTACCCATGCTGGATTTCACAAAGGAGTAATGGGACAAGGAAACAGATAAGACTTAGATTATTCCACATCATTTTTAACTCGTCTGGCAGATATTAACCTCGAAATTTAAATTTTATACTTTCTACTTCATTACCTATTTAAACTTAAAACATTGTTTAATCCAACTCAATTACCCCATTAAAACGTGTTTTGGCAGATGTTAACCTTATAGTAAAATTTTATAATTTTACTTCTTAACATATTTGAACGGACTACATTGTTTTGTTTATACTATATTGTACTTCTGTAAGTTTTTCTACAAATTTTTAACGTGTATACATTTATTTTAGACTTGTCTGCAACTTGTGTATGGTCGAAGTTGTTGATGGATTAATAATTTCATGTTAATTGTTTATATCTGACACTATGTTTTTTCACCTGAAGTAAAGCCTAATCATATTTTTTTACTGTAATATCACTGATTACATCGATCAACTTATTAACTGTTTAAATTATAATATTAAATTCTTTATGTATATATCTCTCTAAGTCTTAACTTTTAAATTTACAACTAAGATTTATACAATTTTTTACTTTCTCTCTATCTTACAGGTAGAGAAAGTATGGTGATCGTCAAAAAAATCGAAGTCGAGATTTTGATGAATTTTGACGTTTCATGACTTCCTGAATCCGAAAAAGTGGTTTTTGAATTTCCGTCTGTCTGTCTGTCTGTCTGTACCTCCAACTAGAGCCTAAACTATTTTACCGATTGAGCTGAAACTTGATATCTAGGGTTTTCATAGGGTTGCCCCGAGGGGTTTTTGGAATTGGATATCTACCCCTAAAATTAAGGGTAGTTTACTGAAGGGAAAAAAGAGAAAAAGTCGATTTTCTCAAAATCGGCTCTAACGATTTTGATTAAATTTCATTTATGAACATTAATAAATATTCCAAACAAAATGGCTACTCTCAATATTTCGGCAAAATGGCTTTAAGGGCTCCGGTCTGATGCGTAAATTAACATTTTTTATAATAGCTCCGAAACTATTTGAGATATGAAATTACTTAGCATTACAAATATGTATATATATTTATAATACAAATATTTTATTCGAAACATATTTTTATAAAATCAATAATTTTCAATCTATACGCAATTATATATATATTTTTAACTTTTTGGACATTAAAGCTTAAGTATTGCGACCGTAAAAAAAACTAACCTGAAATGTTGATGGATGTCGACGTCTCATGACCCCCCGAACCCTAAAAAATAGTCTTTGCAATGCCGTCTGTCTGTGTGTCTATTAAAACTTAAAATTAAGGGTAGTTTACTGAAGGGCAAAAAGAGAAAAAGTCGATTTTCTCAAAATCGGCTCTAACGATTTTGATTAAATTTCATTTATAAACATTAATAAATATTCCAAACAAAATGGCTACTCTCAATATTTCGGCAAAATGGCTTTAAGGGCTCCGGTCTGATGCGTAAATTAACATTTTTTATAATAGCTCCGAAACTATTTGAGATATGAAATTACTTAGCATTACAAATATGTATATATATTTATAATACAGATATTTTATCCGAAACATATTTTTATAAAATCAATAACTTTCAATCTATACGCAATTATATAATTTTTTTAACTTTTTGGACATTAAAGTTTAAGTATTGCGACCGTAAAAAAAACTAACCTGAAATGTTGATGGATGTCGACGTCTCATGACCCCCCGAACCCTAAAAAATAGTCTTTGCAATGCCGTCTGTCTGTGTGTCTATAAAAACTTAAAATTAAGGGTAGTTTACTGAAGGGCGAAAAGAGAAAAATTTGGTTTTCTCAAAATCTGCTCAAACGATTTTGATTAAAATTCGTATCTAGGCGTTGATTAAGATTATAAATAAACTGGCTATTTTCATTTTCCTATGAAAATGATTTTTAGGGTACTTTACAGAAGCGTTAATTTCCGTATCTCCACAACTATTTGAGAAACTAAACAACTTATCATTGCAAAATTGTAGGACTATTAGAAATAAAAAACTTTTATTTGACATATATTTTTATAAAAGCAACAGTTTCTGAGATATTTGCAAATATATTAATACAATTTTGTGAGCTTTAGTTGTAAACATATACTACTTAAGTCTTAACGCAATAATTCTCCAATGCCATAGAGTAATTAAATATAAGTATCTAAAAAAGTATGTTATTTTTCCTTAAAGCTCTTAGGAGAAATGTTTGCACAGCAATGATCTATCTCCATTTTAGACTCAATAGTCAATATTTACATTTTTTATTGGTCAAAATGTATAAATGAATAATTAAATATCAATGCGATGACTTGAAGATCTGCAACACCTTATAAAATGTTAAAATTTTAACCAGAAATCGAAATTTTAATACGAAGTGTTGACCCTTGTGGAAGACATTAAACTGTTTGAAATGCTGTTAGGTGGACAAAGATGCGCCTCTTTTCTCATTGATTCTATATCATTGTATATTATTTTATGCGTGATCTTATATGGAGTGGTGATGATACAATGTACATTATTCCTTTCAGAAATCTTACGAGTTTATAGAAAGAGAGAGAAAGTCTGTGCGGTGTGCCGTACCATTTTTTCCTTCAGGCAACAATTATTTAAAAAATATTACATTATCGTCAATATGTTATGTTTAGAGACATATTATTAGCTTAGAAAGCGTAACCGCCAAATCAATGAACAAGAAGGAATGGAACACATCTCGGATAAGGAAGAAGAACTCTTTCATATATAATTCATTATTTCACCTTTTTATCGTCGTTTAATCTTCATTCATGTTTATGTTAACTATTCTAACAAATTTCATTTCAATAAAGTAGGATCCTGATACGAGGGAACTTGTATAAAAGCATTTATTATTATTATTTCTTTTCTTCAAGTCATCCAATATCTTCTTTCCTTCAACCTTGACTTCCATTACATCGTGCAGAAGACAGTTCAATCTAAAGATGTGTCCGATCTAGTTTGCATTGTACCGAAGAATCTCATCAAAAATTATTGTATAAAAAAAAACCATATATTTTGTGGTCAACATTGTTAACATTTTACTTTATTTTTAGTGTGATTTTATAGTTATTAAGTATTGATACTATCTATCATAAGTGACAACTGCGAATCTCGTGAGTTGAATAAATAAATTATATGATATTTGTTTTGAGTGACTTTTGAAACTACCAAAAAAGTGTCTTCCTCTATAGATCGGGTTGTAGTCGGAAGACTCGTAAGTATTGAGATCTACAAATTCAGGTTGTCGGTTACACCCGTTACCTCCTTCCTATATCTTCACCCTCGTAACTTAGTTTAACTGTAACTAGTAAATCTCTCGATGAACATGTATAGGGTTGGTCATCCTGGTTGCGTGTGCAAGCAAGGGGAGGGGGATTTCCCCAGCCGACCGCAAAGTTGGACATCTGAAAACCAAACACGCGACACAGGGAGATTCTGCTTACAAATTTATAATACTGTCTTCAAACAGGGACCGACAGTACCAGCGTGACTGACCGGCGTACTTTGTTTTGACGCCGGAGCTTTGGGATCAGGTTTTTTTTTTAGCACCGCGTCTTACTACACGTTCGGGTTGTACGCCTATGTAACAATTACGCTAATGAGCTAGGGATGAGAAACGTTGAAGTTTAGATTAAGTGTACCCGCATTTGCGTGGGAAATCATCAAGGGAAAACCACCCTACTACACCCGACCGGGATCGATCCACATTTTCCCCGTCATCGGCAGTCTAGTTTGTCGCGTGAGTGACGTCTTCGATCA